>JAMYHX010000288.1:0-54859 GCA_025529335.1 Rhizopus sp. PT2906 | reverse complement strand
TTTTTATTTTCATTTATAACAATAAACAAGCTTTACTTTTCTTAAAAAGCTTTTGATTTATTGTTTTATATTTTTTTACTGTTTGATTCTACATAAAGAATCTGGTGGTCACTACAAGTTCCAAATTAGGAGAAATTTATACTTCACGCAAGCCCTAATACGGAAATAACTTCAAATTATTATACTTCATAATACCTACAACAGAAAACTTAACCCACAACACGAAAAATAGCAACATCAATAGACATTGATATGTCCAGTACTGTTTTCTTTTGTCGTCACATTTAAAGTTTCAAACTTTATATGAACCTTACTTGAACCATAAATGAACCATAAATGAACTATAACAGTGTGACATTTGTTATATTTCAATATAAAAAGACATTGACCTTTTGATATCTTGCAGAATCATTCAATAAATCACATACGATTTGAATCACAACCTTTTCTTTTTATTTTTACCTTTTATTTACTTCTGAATAATCCAATCAAGTGGATTCAGGACCCTTTTTTTTTATCTTCTTTATTATTCTTTTACTTTGTACAACTCAGTCTGATCAACTTTACATGATCTGGTGGTTACACATAGAACCTGTTGTATTTAGCACTGATATCGACTTATAGAGTATTCAAAGAGCTTATCATAATTTGGACAGTACCTTTCCAAATTATATTGTATATAAAAGATCCTGTAGACAGAGTGACATCACACTAATAATCTGTGCTACAATGTGGTGTATATTGCTACCTTGTATTAATAATTTATATTTTTCTCCACTTCTTATTTATCATAATAAAAAGATATACTTGGAAGTTATTGTTTAATCCTAGTTCATTTCAAATCAAACATCAACACATTCTTCAGCGGATACTTAAGGATTATAGCAATAAGCATAGAATAATTATAGTCATGTTAAGCATAACCTGAGATTCAATACATTAATCCCAATTCAGGGCCGTGTAACCTTGGCTGGATTTTATTGTATACAATTGTACACCTCTTTGGTACATAATAACGTATATAGCCAATAAAAGCATATTACCTGTTACTGCGCACTGGATAAATAACATTTGCTTGGCACCCGTTGCTAGGCTATGTATTATAGAATGAAGGTTATAATTTCCATATTAGGTAAAGACAGAGTCTGTGCGTAGTTAATAAGGAATATAAAGTGATTTATAAGCACTATTCCGATGCGTAGTCTTTACAACAGGAATAATCAATTAGAGTCATTTAGTAATCATCCAGATCATTGTAGTAATCCAGGCACCTGAGGTATTGATCAGAACAATTGAAAGTTATAAGGGAAGTAAAGTCAATGAGTCTCTATATAACCTCTTTATTAAGATCAAGACGAGAGAGAGAGCCCAATATTACAAACAGCGTCATTTTATATGAAAACAGAATTATTAAGGAACCGATTTAATTATGGCCAATGATGGTTGGGCATGTCGCATTATATATGTTAATAACGTGTATTGTTATCAGTATCTTTGTATTATTCATTCTTAGAGTATAGATTTAGAGTAATCTCATGCGACAAGATTAAGTATTTATAGGGTAAATACGACAACCGCAGCTTTAACCATAGCCGTAACAGAACGAATCAGATCGTACCTAGATTTAGCCCACATCAAAAAGTATAAATAGAACCCTCTTTTTCATTGTATTTGAGATTATCTCAATTCTCAGGAATAAACGAATTCTCATAAATACTTGTTTGTCCCTGTCGTTTGTCTTTCTTACTAAATCAACCTCAAGTTATCTCATTGGCCACCAGTATTGGCTCTTCCAATTCGGCATGATAAAAACCGCTTTCTTCAATTGGTCGGATTTCAACTTCCTTAATATTCTCGGAATGAAATTCCAAAGGGAATGCAAATACAAGCCTGTTTTCATCCAGCGTTGATTCCAAGCGTTGGTGGCTTCTGTTTGTGGATCCGAATTTTAGTTCCAAAATCGAGACAATCTTGTGTTATATCTCGTAGCGAGTGCATCCAATTGTAGAGGCTCCTATTTGAGATAATGAAAAATATGTAGGGTAAAATAGAAAAGACAGAAGTACTGTTAGAACTGTGTATATCCTTTTATAGGAAGAATATAACAAGAATATGATATGCTTTATTGACATGAAAATCGTCCTCTATTTATACTTTTTCTTCAACGGGTAAACCGGGTTATCCTGGGACAATTAATAATCCTTATTCATAGATATTATTAACGATCAGTTCGCCTAAAGTATCTTCCTGTTTGTTCTTGACCCTATTGGATCATTGAATGTACCTGCTTTACTGGATCAGATATAAAAATTTTCCAAACGGAGATAACTGTCGTATTTATCCTTTCTTCACTAACTAATCTTCGTGTGAGATTACTCCATTACTATATTGCTTATAGTCATTCTACATTTAGCATTAAGTACCTCTTTTTAATTTGTAACATGTCGGATTGTAAATTATTATTTTATATACTAAGTCTTACTTTGTATTAATGAACTTCTCATCTTGTTTTCTCACTAATAAAGAAGTTCAAGAGTCTCATCGACATACAGCCTTTCTTCTCCTTTATTAGTACAGGTATATAAAAGTACTTTATAACAGATAAATATCACACATATCAACCAAAACAACTATACACTAATTCTACAATAGTATAACGTTTATGTGGTAAAATTGATCATCTTTTTTAATAATGTAAAGAAAAAGCTCAAATATATTTTGTTACACGAACTTCTGAAAGTGGAAATACTTAAAATGAACTTCAGTTCATGAAACGAACTTTGACTCACGAAATGAATATCAACTCATGAAATAAAATTCAATTCATCAAATAAATTACAAATCACCACAGCAGAGGTCAGTATAAATAACCTTTGGTTATTCTCTTTGTTCACTTACTTTACTTTTTTTTTTACTTGCTTTATTTTACTTCACTTTATTTTTATATTTCATCCAATAAATCTTATTCCGTGCCTAAAGTAAACCTCTGATACTATTATCTCAAGTAAATACAAGTCCCTTGAAGCAATTATAACTTCATTGTATCTCTACAAGCTTATCACAAGAAATTATTATCTTACAATCTTATCTGGTCTTACAAGAAGATCTGGTGGTCACATAGCGACATATAATCAACTTATTCAACAACATACACAACCAACAATTCTTTAAATTAACTAAACCAATTCAAACTTTAAACCAACCTATACACAGAACCAAAATTTACAATAATATCGTTTGGATGTTTATACTAATTTTCCTTGCTAACAAATACTTATCATAATTATATTTTGTGAGTCATATGGTTAGTAGTCTTGAATACTTGTTGTGAGTCATCCATTGTAAATGAACCAAAAAGGAAGAACTGTGTAACTTTCTAAAAGGGAAATATCATTACACAAAAGTACGGCAGTGTCATTGATACTGTAACTACTATTCAGTGATACCCTTTTTGGTATCATGTGCACTATATGCATTATGCAATGTAACTCAAAGGGCGCTGAAAATGGCAACTATGTACCACTCAACCCTGACCACCTTAGTTGATAAATTAACTGTAATTAATGTAATATCATTTACAGAATAAAGTAATATGGATAAGCTTAAGAAATTAAAACTCTAACTTTATTTATTGAAACTTTGTATACCAAAGCTTTAATTATCAAAAACTTAATCACCTTGTAACAGGTATAAAAGAACAATGCTCTTTGCGAAAAGCTCAAATCATTCAATAAATCACATACGATTTGAATCACAACCTTTTCTTTTTATCTTTATCTTTTATTTACTTCTGAATAATACAATCAAGTGGATTCAGGAACCTTTTTTATCTTCTTTGTTTTGCCAAATACAAAGGTAAGAGACAAAAAAACTAGTAATAATAAAAAGAATAGTTTATGGACAATAAGTCAGTGAGACCGAAATATATGATGGTCTTTATTTACGATGAATAAAACAATGATATTTATACTTTTTAATGTCTATGGACAATAACAATAATTGGATATAGTTATCTGACCTATAAGCATTCATGTAGAATGGGAAGAACCAGGACGGCCTTTGATCGAGGTTTATCTATTAGTTCAAGGTACCTGAAGGTACCTTGAGATAAAGGTGATACATGATCTGACAATGAGTGTCGAATAAGGAACCGTCGATCTGAGGATGAGAGCACTGACGTCCAAGTGGTTATTCTAACGGCGCCCTAAGGTTGGATTCATATGTGATTGGACACATACAGAAGGATAAGATCCCGAGTAGTTCGCTTACAAAGAATATTTGCTGCTATAGTTTTGCTGGCACAACATTCTTTACTATTCTTTTTACTTTGTACAACTCAATCTGATAAACTTTACACGATCTGGTGGTCACACATCGAATCTTTATTATAACTTCACCTTTTAAACATTTTTGCTACGAACCTTAAGTCCTACAAAGACTACGAACAAACAAACTTCTATTTTTATTATCTTTTATAACACCTACAAACCCAAGGTTTGTTGTATTTGTATCTATAAGAAAAGTAGAAATCAATAGCTAACAATTACTATTCTTTATTTAAAGTTGAGAGAAGAACTAATAAATGAGGGTACGACCTGAATATATATGAGAGGTGACGACTGTAAATGTCTGACGTCGTCTATTAGCTGAGAATGAATAAATAGAGAATTAAGAAATGTGTGATCTATGTAAACACCACATCACCTCTTCCAGTTGGTATCAACGTTTGAAAAGATATTGGGAGTGTTTAAACAATAAAGAATTAATTTCTTGTAGCGTGTTTACGGTGTTTAAATGTATTATTTGTTGCTGCAACATTTGCTGGTGTATTATTGGCATTTGCTCTTCTTTTGGTACTATTACGTTCCTGAGTACTGACGGCTTCTTGTTCTTGACTTGTGGAAGCTTTGTTATTATTATGTCTAGTATTTCTTTTGTTTGCAATTTCAGATGTCTGATTGCGTGATATCACTTTTGAGCTTGACTGTTCATTTGCAATTTCAAATAATTTTCCAGGCTTGTAGTCTGAGGGTAATTTTTGTTTCTTTTTTCTTTCATCGTTACCTTTCTTTTTGACAACTTCATCTTTCTTGTTCAGAGGCTTACTCAGTTTATGCAGTAATTGTTTATGGATTCAGGATCGGTAAATGCATCAGAAGTTAGCCAATTATCAGCGTCTTTGCTGTAATTCTTCTAGAGTACGAGATATCCTCTATTTCCAGGTTCACCTCTGTGATCGATAATTGCTTCGATCTCGTATAGTTCATTTGGAATGATATCATCCTGTGAGATAAGCTTCAACTCTTCTGGAGAATAATTTCGCGACATAAGAGTTTCATCAATATCACAAAGAATATAAAAACCACCTTGTGTTTGACGTACAACTCGGTATGGTCCTTTAAAAGCAGGTGAGAGACTATTTGTTTGCTCTCTGTCACGTACCATAACGTAACTTCCTTCAGGGAATGACAACTGACGGTTTTTACTGTCAGCCTTTTCCTTTTGTCTGTCAATATAGATATCGGTTTTATCCTGTATAGCGGGGAAGACAACTTGTGACATGTAGTAAATGCGTTTCAGCAATTCATCGTGTGGCATGTATTCCTTTTTCAGCTTATTTCCAGCGTCGTCTCTATAGTCAATGTAGTTATTCATATTGCGAGCGAACATTAAAGAAAATGGAGTAGATTGCAGTCTTGTTGAGATCTTATTGTTAATCATCAACTGCACAGCTGGAATGAAATGATGCCATCACCAATAGCACCTTCCAATACTTTTGCCAATGTTTTCTTGGCAGTTTGGACATAACGTTCAGCCGCACCATTAGCCGAGGGATGGTAAGGAGTGGTGTATCTCCTGTCAATACCCATTGCATTGAACATGTTCGCTAGAATCTCATTTTGAATTCTGAGCCATTGTCACTACATACAAAGTGTCTAGGATAACCAAGTAAGGAAAATGTATCAACCATGACACCTGCAACAGTTTTAGTCTTTTTGTCTACTAGGGGCTTCAGTAGACGGAATTTAGTGCAGATGTCGACTAGAATTAACGCGTATGTATACATGTTACTACTTGATTGGAAAGGTCCCATTAAATCAAATGCGTAGACAGGTCGATGAGGATTGTAACCCTTTCTAGCAATATTGTACTTTTGACAAGTATTGCACTTGCTTACATAGTCAACCACATCAGCCAGTATGTTATGCCAATGAAGGTTTTTATTGTGGATCGCTTTCACAATGTGGTCAACGCCGAAATGTCCGAGTTTATGTACTTCATCGAAGACCTCCTCGTGATCTTCCACCGATGGAATTATATAGTTTTTATCACTGAACTTGGAGGGAATCTGGGCATAGAAAGCCTTTTTGTTTTATTTTATCATTTTTAACTCATGTTCCTTTCGTGCATTAGGTTTATAAGCAAGATTTTGGCGTTTTCCTTTGCTGCCATCCATATCACTCCCTGCCAGTCCTTTTTCAGAAGGAAAAAAGACGTGATAAGGCATCGGGTAAAACGTTTTGAACACCGGGAATATGGACGATGTCAAAACCATAGGACAATAAAGTGTCCATCCAACCAACCATCATTGGATTAAGTTCATCCTATGTGAACAGGTATATGAGAGTTCTATGATCAGAATACAATGTAAAATGATTGCCGTATAGAAATCTATGAAATTTCTTTAAGGCGAATACAATGGCGAGGAGTTCACGGCGAGTTGCAGAGTAATTACGCTCTGACTTAGATAGTGATCTAGCCATGAAGCCAATTTATCTGATGGTGGTGGTAGTAGGTCCATTTGATAGATTGTCATCAAACTTCTGGAAAAGAACCGCACCAATACCATAGTTAGACGCATCAGTAGCGACGTAAAATGGCTGAGTTGTGTCTGGATGACTGAGCACAACATTGGAGTGTAGAATGTTCTTTATGCTTTGGAAGTGTGCTTCCAATTCATGCGTCCAATTGATGTCGTCGATATGTTCGACATTACGTAACGCGTCAAGAGGAGCAGTCAGTGAAGCAGCTCGAGATATGTGAGAGCGAAAATAATTGACTGTACCGAGCCATTGCATCATTTGCTTGTCAGTCGTAGGGCGAGGCCATTCAGCAATATTTGTCAATTTGCGAGGATCCAGGCTTTTGCCTTTTGCAGAAATGCAGAAACCCAACAGATGAACACTTCTTTTGCCAAAGTGACATTTCTGAGGATTGAGAATCATGTTGTGCTGCGTGAGACGATCGATCACAGCACTGACTGCTTCGTAATGTGCTTCCATGGAATTACCAGAGGTGCCAATGACAATATCATCAACATAGACATGAACGTTGGGTAAATCGTTCAATATCAACTTCATCACACGCATAAAATGGCTAGAGACGTGCTTGAGTCCAAATGGAGCCGAACGAAACATGTATTGTCTGTTTCGATGAGTGAACGCAGTTTTGATTTGATGTGGTTCATATATTGGCAATCTGTGGAAAGCACTTTTGAGATCAAGTGAGGTGAAAATAGTACACCCGGCGAGATCGTGAAATATGTCATCAATTAATGGTAATGGGAAATTGTCAGATTCCAGGAGCATGTTAATCTTGCGAGGATCAATGCACGGCCTGAAGTCAGTCTTGTTACCATTGATGTCCTTCTTGGATGCGAATGTAATTGGGCTATTCCAAGGAGTGGGAGGTGCAGGTACAATAACCCCATTTTCAAGCCATGTTTTAACAGCTTCATCAAATATAGGCATCATATTATTTGCAATAGGATATTGTCGTACATTGACATATTTGCCTTTTGGAGTGTCCAATCGAACGACAGCCTCAGGTATATTACAGAGTGAATAAACATCAATTCGTTGATTCTTGTCGATATGTGACTGTAAGGCTAATATGAGAGCCTCATGTTCATCAGGTGTACCTGCATTGAATACATTCGGAATGTATTCCGTATCATCGATGGAATCATCGTAGACAATTCTATTATCATCCCAGTTAGTGGTGACACCAACAAGGTGAATACCAAGCTTAGGTAGGATATCACGACCAAAAATAGCATCAATTTCATTGCTCATGTTTAATACTTCAAACTCATGGACTATTGTTTGTCCTTTATATCCGACATTCATCTTATCGGTTACTCCTAAACGTTTGGATGACTTATCCTTATCTGCTAATAATAATAGACCTTCCGTAGGGTTAACGTTTAATTTAAATTTATTGACAATTTGTTTGCTAATAAAGGATATGTCAGCACATATGTCGACGAGAGCCATTAATCTATTATTGTTTAATAGAAAAGGCGTGTGAAGTGAGTAAGGATTCTGGTTCATGATGTAATTTGCATCTGTTGTATTTAGGTTTTCAAGATAGGTTTAAACAAAGTAAAAGTACGATGAGACTGTGTTGTATCTTTATTCAGAATAAAGTGAAGAGAAAAGAGATGATAGCACAATCTATAATTATATATTAAGAAGCTGAGATATTTAAACTGAGTTGACTATATTTGATTAAGGTGTAACAGATCTTATAGCAACATTGGGTTCAACTCTAGATATTGTATTTAGGCACTGAATAATAGCGTGGATACTACAGATCTTGCAGTTGCACTTCACAACAACATGGCAATGTTGGCGAAATGAAGGCAGAGGATGTGGTGGCCATCTGCCCATGGTATCGCAGATAGTTTGCTATATGATCCCACCCTGACCACCAAGGTTTTCAAAAATATAACAGTAACTTTGAAAGATATAAGGAACAATAGAAAGCCTTTAACCAGATCCTCTGTCTTCGTTTTGCCAGCATTACCATTTCTAAATCGAGTTGCCCTCGTTAAATATTTCACCTCTCAAAAAAATTAAAATCTGGTCACTTCCTTGAGGTTTGTGTAGAAATGTGTAGGAGTCAATGGATTTGGACTTAAAGTTTCCTATAGTGTGAACTTATCGACATGCGCCTTTCTTCTTCATTATTTGTGACATATCGCAGTTTCTTTCATTAAAAGCAGACACTTAAAAGAGGAACAAAAATAAAACAATGAACTGAAAATCGGCCTTGTATCAAGCAATTCAGCACCGGATATTAAGGATGAAATGCAGCAAGAGTGTTCCAGTGTTGGTGGTCCTGGTTCTGTTGCCTCCGTATGCAAGGATTAACTATAGAGCTGCTATGAAAGAAACTACGTTTATAAACATTGACTATTATAGTGAATAAATAAACAAAGGTATAGCAATATATAAAGATGGGAGGCGCTTGAACGTACTATTTCTACCCCTAATTTTCATAAATCAAAGGATTAAGGGTATCTGTTTATTATATACTTTTACAGTTGTTGTGCAAAGAGTAAAAAGGTAATATAAAACGAATCTACTTCTTTTACTTTTTTGATAATTTGCTTTGAATTCTTTCTACACGCTCAGTAATTTGTTGCATCAATGCACTACTTGAGTTCAATCTCTTTTTTGACTCCATCAACTTGTCTAAACATGACTGAAGTTTAGGAGGCTCTGCAATACCAGAAAACTGTTCCAAGTCTATCCTTAATGGTTGGATCCGCCACTTGTTTTGTTTGAATGTAGTAATAAAATCATGTAGACTTTTATATACCTGAAGTCAATTTATCCATTTCTTGACTCAATTCCTTTTGGCTAACTTGAACAGATGTAATAGCTTGGTCTATTTCAAGCACAATAGGGCCAAATAAAGATTGTATACTTTGTGGTAATGATTCAGCCATTCAAGAAGTGGAAAGGGTTGGAGAAGAGGCAAAGGGAAAAAAAAAAGGTAAAAAGGTGACTGGCTTCTCAGGTAAGAACAATTTTTCTGAAGTTTTTTTTTTAACTTTCTTTTCTCTCTTTAACATGGCCAATTCAACCAAACCTCATTTTCAACTCCCTTCTATTTTCGATTACGAAGGCGGGTGGGGACCTGCTTCTGATCTCGTTCCTGATCAGTTCAAAGATATTCCTTATGCACCTTACAGTAAGGGAGACAAGTTGGGCCGTGTAGCCGATTGGACCAATCCTGAAGGCCAAAAGCAAGATAACCGAGAAACTACTCGTCAAGGCAGAACCGGATTCAATCGTTTCAACAAAGGTTTGATATATTATAGACCAAAACTGTGGAGACTAAAACTTTTTTAAATAGAACAACCACAAGCCTATGGTGCTTCATTTGCTTCTGCTTTTGCTTACTTCCACAATGAAGACGAATCTTCTTTTGCTGTTGTCGATAACCGTTCCACAGCCACCAAGAAGCAAGCCTTGAAGGCCGTTACTCCTCGCAATGTTCGCACTCAACCCACCAAACAAACTCGTGCCACCGGCCAACGTGCTGGCAATGCTGCTACTGCTTCCAAGTACGCCCAACAAAAGAAACGTTATGGATTCAAAGATTACGACAAGCCTCAACGTGTTCGTAATGCTTCCATTACAATCGGACCTGATTGGAAAGTGTTGGATGAAATTGAATTTAGTCGTTTAAGCAAATTGAACTTTGCTATTCCCCCCGCTACTGAAATGTAAGTGTTTGTGTGTATAAGAAGGAGAGAAGCTTACTGTATTGTTAGTGCTTCATATGGTTTCGTCAATATGTATGATAAAGCATATGATCGTGTCAATACCAAGAACGAAAAGCCATTGCAACACATCGAACGTGTCAAATATGACTCAATGACAGCCGAAGACCCTGTGATTCAAAAGCAGATTCAAGAAAACAAGGCCAAGGTGTTCGCTACAGATGTCGTACTTGCCCTCTTGATGTGTGCTCCCCGTACGGTTTATCCCTGGGACGTAATTGTCAAGAAGACAGAAGATGGCAAGGTCATCCTCGACAAGCGACCTGGCAGTGCTGCCGATTTCGTGACAGTCAATGAAAACTCATTTGATCCTCCAGTCGAAAGTGACAAGGACATGATCAACTCATGGTCTGCACTTTGCAACGAAGCCACCTATATCAACCAAAACTTCTCAAGACAGGTTCTCAGCAAGGAGAGTTCTATCAAATTTGATAATCCCAATCCATTCGCCACACCCGAAACAGAGAAAGATTTGGCCTCATGCGGCTACCGTTACAAGTTGTTTGATATGAGTAATGATGAAGAAGATGCAGAAAAGATTGAAATGTTGGTTCGTACTGAAGTTGACGCTGCTGTGAAGATGGGCAACAACACAAACTATATCACTATTCGTGCGCTTAACGAGTTTGATCCTACCGCTCAAGGATCTGGTGGTGCCTTGCCCTGGAAGAAGAGCTTGGACTCACAACGTGGTGCTGTCGTGGCGACCGAAATGAGAAACAACGCAGCCAAATTGGCTCGATGGGCCGTTCAGGCCATCCTTGCCGACGCCGATCAGCTCAAGCTTGGTTATGTCGCTCGTACCAATCCCAAGGATAACTCACGTCACGTCATCCTCGGTACTCAAGCATATAAGCCTCGTGATTTCGCTGCTCAGATGAATCTGTCATTGACCAACGGATGGGGTATCGTCAAGGCTGTTGTCGATATGTGCTTGCAGTTGCCTGAAGGCACCTATATCATGATGAAGGATCCCAATAGACCTATCCTTCGTGTCTATCTCGTTCCTTCTGAAGATGACTTGGCTTTTGATGATGAAGAGGAAGCCGAAGACGAAGAAGAAGAAGAAGAAGTAGAGGAAGAGGCTCAACCAACTGAAGAAAAGTAATAGAAAGCACATATGGTTTTGTAATTTAAATGAATAAACACATACTTTAATCAAACGAAGTATATTTATAAATATATGGATATATATGGGATAAAAAAAGGGGGAGGGGAATATACACATAAATAATAACAAGTTTTGTTTTTGTTGAAGGGAAGTCTAATTCAAAACTAATTAAAATTTGTATTCATGGACGGCTTTCTTGTTTTGAACATCCTTCATGACATGTTGTACAGCACTTTCCCAGTAAAGACGAGAATAACTGATTTCGTGGTTGAATTCATCATCATTGTTCTCACTCCAAAAACAAGGCAGACGGTTAGGCAAGAGACGGATGAAGGTACCTGCTGGAATAGAGAGTGAGCCGATACCAATTGTGATCAACCATTGAGAGAGAGAGAGGGGAGCTGTCTTGAAGGCCAAGCCACCGTACTGAACGATGATGACTTGGCTGATGACAACAAAACCTTGGATAATGAGGAAAAGATGATCATGAGTAATACCACGAAGAATGTTGAGACGATCATCGATGCGACGACAGTTAAGTTCGTTAAAGACTTGCAAGAAGACAAAGACGTTAAAGACCATGGTGCGAAGAACCTTGGTGTCAGAAGGATCGAGGCCAAAAAGGGCGGGACCATGGAACATGAGGATGATATTGACAGCGATCTGGAAGAAGGCTTGACCAAAAATCATACGGCTCATACGCCAGTTGATCAAGCTGCTATCCTTGCGGAGGGGCTTACGTTTCACCAGATCATCTGTCAAGGGTTCGGTAGCAAGAGCCAAGGCAGCAAATGTATCCATGATCATGTTGACCCAAAGTAATTGGACAGCACTGAGAATACTTTCAGACTTTTCAGAGACAACAGCACTGATAAAGGATAAGACTACAGCAGCAATGTTGACAGTGAGTTGGAAGGTCAAGAACTTGCGGACACCATCATTCACGGCACGGCCCCATTTGAGAGCTTGGAGGATAGAGTTGAAGTTGTCGTCCATGAGGATGATATCAGACGCTTCTTTGGCGACCTCTGTACCGGCGATACCCATGGCGAATCCAACATTAGCCAATTTGAGAGCAGGGCCATCGTTTGTACCATCACCTGTCATGGCCACCACTTCATTACGTTCCTGAAGACGAGAAACGACGATGGTTTTGTCGATAGGCGATGAACGAGCAAGGACTTGAAGACGAGGGATGACTTCGTATTGCTGGCGTGGGTTGAGAGCACGGAATTCAGGGCCGGTCATGGCTATACCACCGGGTGTAAGGATGCCACATTCTTTGGCGATGGCTTTTGCTGTTTCCAAATTGTCACCTGTGATCATACGAACAAAGACACCAGCACGACGGAAGGCTTGGACAGATTCGACGACACCAGGACGAAGTTGGTCTTGAATACCGACGATACCGAGTAAGACGAGATTATGAATAGGAGCATCATCAGGGCTGAACGAAAGGAAAGTAGCTTGATCGACGTCACGGTAAGCGATAGCAAGTGTTCTCAAAGAGCGTTCAGCATAGGCATTCACCAACATTTCCTGTTCGACGCGAATGTGACTTTCAATAGGTCTGACTTGCCCCTTGATGTCCATATAGTGTGTGCAAGCCTTGATGATGGTTTCAGCAGCACCCTTGGTGTACACACGGTATTGAGAGCGGCCGGGGGAACGAGCGTTACAATCATTCACTTCAATTACGGTCGTCATACTCTTCACAGTGGAACTAAAGGGATAAATCAGAGCGGAACGAGAGGCAGCGCGATGGTCTTGGTAAGAGTATCCGAGCTTACGGGCAAATTTGATCATGGCACATTCTGTAGTCGATCCAATGAACTTGATTTGCCCTTCTCCGTCCTTGCCTTCGAATGCGGTTGAATTGACTGAAATGGCTTCAATGGTCAAATCTAAGGCCAAAGGATTCACTTGGTATCGCCATCGTTGCATATCATGAGCCCTGGTGAACTGTTTTTCAGCTATAGAAGCACTGACAACTGTCATTTTGTTTTCGGTCAAGGTGCCCGTTTTATCAGAACATACGGCAGTAGCATTACCCATAGTCTCACTATGACAAGACTGTGTTAGGATGTAAATGAGTGAATTAATATTGATGTCTTACCAGGCAGATAAGTGTCTAACCAGATTGTTATCCTTGAGCATCTCAGTAGTTGCAAAGGCTAAAGCCAAGGTGACAGCCATAGGCAAGCCTTCAGGTACGGCCACGACGATGACCGTAATGGCTTGAATGACGATACTGATGAGTGTCGTTAACAGTTCATTCATAGAAATCCAGTGATGATTCATATAGCTCAGAACAAGCATTTTAAACAACAGGACACTAATTACCATATTAGCATAAGCGCTTTCTTGTTTGTAATTACTCACATGAACATCAAACCAGCAGCCAGAAATCCAAATTTTCCAATTTGGTCAGCGAGAACATTGAGCTTGAGTTGCAAAGGCGTGGCCTCTTCTTCAGAGTTACGCATTAACTAAAATAAGGTTAAGCCTAATGCATTTTGTGTACACCATTGTACTTACCATCATGGCTCTACCATAAAATGAGTTCTCGCCAACAGCAATGACAAGAACCTTGGCGACACCTTGAAGCACTTTAGAACCACTGATGATGATGCAATCACCCTTTGTATATTCATTCTTCTTGACAGGATTTGATTCACCGGTTGCAGCAGATTCATCACATCGAAGGTTATGACTAATAGATAATGTGTTATGCCTCTCACCTGTTGTGATTTCATTTTTTTTTTACCCTTCAACATAAATACAATCGACATTCAAAAGATCACCCGGTTCAATAAACATAATGTCACCTACGACAACATCCTGAATATGAATCTGCTGAGCTAATCCACCTCGTAAGACTTTGACTGGTCTATCTTCCTTTTTTGCGTTTAATTTCCTAAATTGTTTTTCCTTCTCATAGTCGTTGATTGCATCTATTTAGAAATATTAAAATATTTTATCACATTTATAAAGCATATTGCTTACTTGTGACCACAACAACGGCGACAGCACCAAGAATGGCTACACCATCTACCCTGTTTGGGAAAAGGTTAGGATAAGAGAAGAAAAAAAATTTTTTTTTAAAGGTGAATGTACCATCCGACTTTGGGTTCATCAGCAGGATGACTATCTGAATTATCCTCCCAGATACCAACACAGAGAGATACGATAGCAGCGACGGTCAACATGACTTAATCAATTAGAGCCACCTTTCGATATTCAATTATTATTCTATACTTACTGAGTGTTTGATCATTATAAGCAGCCCAAATCAATTGCCAGATAGTCTTCACGGGAGCCTCGGGTATTTCATTCACACCAAAGATGGCTTTACGATCTACAAAGGGAGCATGATTTTCTTGTGGGACGATACCATAGTTTGGATTGAATGATTCATCAGGTAATAAACCGACAGTAGGATCCACCTGAAGGACTTGACAGAGACCAGAAGTACCACCAAAAGATGACAGTAAAGAAGGATGTTCGACCAATTGACTTAGATTATCTTTTGTTACTGAAAAATGTTTCTTGTTCACATCATTCGAATAAAGAAGAGGCGTCTTTGTATCTTCTGTTATTTCTGCCATCTTTAAAATAGAAAGAAAGGGAAGAAGGGGGAAAAAAAGGTATTCTATCGCACACACACACGCGCCCCCCTTTTTATAAAAAGTGTTTATGCAAGATGATAAAATAAATCTCTCTTTTCTTTGTATTTTCTATGTTTTCTTCAAACACTTTATTATTGTTCAACACAAATAAAAATAAAAATAAAAAAGAAATATCTGTTTCATCTCTTTTTGTGTAATTTAAATTTAAACTTATTTAAAAATCTAAACACGTTTCAACATCTTTTTTTTCTTTGATGGTTTGTAGATCAATCATAAATATTTACATAATTAAGTCAGCTGCCTTTTCAGCTATGCCATACACGGTTTGCATAATGTGCGTAGAAATATGCAATGGAATAATAGATGCATCTATTACTCTTAGATGACTTGTTCCATACACTCTCAATTCACTGTCAACCACTCCATTTAGTTGTCTAGGCAACATTGAACATGTACCAACAGGATGCCAATCAGAACGAACATTGTGTATCAACCATTTTTTCAATTCTTCATCACTCTTTCCATTTTTAGGTTCAATATTACCTTGATTAATATCTCCCAGTCCACGGGATGTAAGGACACGTTGACCATATCGAGCAGAGATAAGGTGAATATCCAAATCGAGTGGATGAGAATAATACTGAGGGTCGATCACTCCATTGTCTTGAACGTCTGTAGACTGAATATGAAAATAACCTCGACTAAGAGGAACATAGAGAATATGATTCACTGTCTGATACTTGTAATGTTCAAGATCAATATCTTCTTTCATGCCACCATAACCTGGTGAAAAATTAATTTCAATAGGCGCAACATGTTCTTGTTGATAACGAGATGCAATGATCTCGTACTGCCGTCTGAGCAGCTCTGGATGACATGCACCTGTCTTTGCGTAATAATCTACCCATGTCTCGGTCGAATTAAGAATAAGGGACGCCACATGTTTCCCAGATTGTAGCCATGTATCTTTGAATAGTTGTTGGACTGAAGGATAGGCAAGATTGTTGGGAGATACCGTCCAAAGTCCCGTCTTGTTTTCCTCATATACCTTTTTCTGCTCTTCAGCCAATGTTTGGTTTATGGAAACGCTATCAGTTGTGTAACCTGTAATGTTTGTATAGGACACAGCCACCCCATGGACATGGTCTTGCAGATTGGATCCAACACCAGGTAGATCCAACAAGACATCTACTCCTGCTCGTTCAAGTACTTGTTTGGGTCCAATACCTGAGAGTTGTAATAGTTTGGCAGAACCAAACGTGCCAGATGATAGAATGACCTCTCGTCGCGCCTTTATAACCGTTTTGTGACTTTGATTTACATTCGACGGAACATATTCTACACCCACTGCTACTAATTTGCCTGTCGCATTGTTCTTTTCTAATAACACACGGCTTACTGTCTGATTTTCCATAATGGACAAATTATCTCTTCCTTTGAATGGTGCAATGTATCCTTCGTATGCATCCTCTCGACGCATCGTTCTTGGATTGAGCGTGTTGGGCACCGTTGCATAAAAACCATGAATTGTGCCATTCATCAGGTCAGGAGAGACTTCAAACCCTAGTTCGTCCATCGAAACGTTCCATTTACCCGATTGAGGAAGTTCATAGTTGGTGAAACTCACGTGTAGTCGTCCGTTTGTTCCATGAAGATCCGGTTGGTAACGAGCACCATACCGAATTTGATCCTCAGTAGGTGGATTGAATCTTTCGGCGCGCTTAAAGTATTCAAATAGCTGTGCGCCGTTCCATCCAGGGTTGCCAAGTTCTTCCCAAGCATCATAGTCCTTTAGATTAGCACGAGCCTAGTTTATATGGTTGAGTGTATGTCAGGGAGGTTATAGAAATGATCAATTACCCAAACTAAACCATTGAATGCACTTGTGCCACCCATCAATTGAGCAGCTGGGATCTGCATCGTTCGATTTTCCATATGCTGTTGCGGAACAGTAGGAAGGTTTGGGCAGAGGTCAGACCCAATCACTTTACCGTACCTTATTCGAGTTAGATACGTATGTCATTTCTATATCTTATGTTTACATGGCAGGTGCATAAATCGAAAACTCATCCTCTACGATGGGTCCTGCTTCAATCACTAATATACGGACATTAGGGTTGTCACTTAATCGACTAGCTACAGTGAGACCAGATACACCACCACCACAGATGATATAGTCATATACTTGTTCATATTGGCCATGGATACTCTTGGCTGCCAATAAAATTAGTGTAGATATCTTCCAGAATCGCATACAGGCGTTTATTGGTTTGAACAAATAATAAAAAGAAAAAGAATGAAGCTTCTATCTTCTTTACGTCAAGTCGATACCCATATCATTGTCCACGCTTGTCATTGGAGAAAGACGATCTGATAACGTCATCATTATAAAATATACAGCACATTTCACTGGTGTAGATGCATCTATGGTTTGAGGCGTATATTTAGTTGCAGATAAACTCTGTATACGCATCGCATCATCCTGTCTTGATGCAGATATTCATGCTTGTGTATGGCTGCAGTAAGAAGAGCGAGTGTCTGCGGAGGGTCTATAATCAAGTATTTATCATCTTGTCACTATTCATATTCTATGTCTCTTTGTTTCTCTTCCTCCCTTTCTCTCATTTGATAAGGTAATGTCCAATACGTGAGCATTGTCTTTCTTTTGTGTTAATTAAAGAGGAATAAAGAGATACCTGTTAAATCTCCTTTTGGCTTTTAGCGGAGTTGAAACGCGATAAAAAGGATGAGGTACCAATTTTTTTTCTTTTTATTATTAATTAATGGTTGCGGGATCAACAAAAAGACATCAAGATCAAGAAGAAGAAGAGGAAGATCGTGCTTCCATAAAGCGTCAAAGGCTAGAAGATGACAGTAGTCCAAGCGAAGAAGATGACTTAGAGGAAATTTTGACAACCAACACAACTCCTAGTCTTATTGAACATAATGATATCGCTTTACCCATTGATGAAGAAGACGGGTATGTTGACTATTACAATATTAAGATAATACTAACTCTCTGTTTAAAGTTTTGTAGAGGGTTCTATCGTAAAGATCACACTCACTAATTTTGTCACGTATGATTATTGTGAAGTGTTTCCTGATCCTCAAATGAATATGATCATTGGCCCCAACGGTACAGGAAAGTCTACCATTGTCTGCGCTATCGCTTTGGGCCTTGGTGGTGCACCTGCATTACTTGGAAGAGCTAAAAACATTCAAGAGTTTGTAAAGACAGGTCAAGATGAAGCTACGATCTCTATTGAATTGAAAAAAGTCAATGATCGAAATATTGTCATTCAAAGAAGCTTTAAGAAATCAAGCAATTCGACAGTTTGGAAAGTGAATGGTAAATAATATACAAGTCAGGGTTCTTTATATTAAAAATTATGATAGGCAAAAGCACGACTTACAAGGAAGTCTTGAATATTGTTCATAGCTTGAATATTCAAGTAGACAATTTATGGTAACCCCCTTTTTTTGATTGATGAAAATGATATATTGCTTACATCTATATTTCATATAGTCAATTTTTGCCTCAGGACCGTGTTGCAGAGTTTGCTGAAGTAAGTCTATAACTATAAAAGAGACCTAGTGTTTAATCATCTTCTAGTTAACACCTCCTCAACTGCTCGAAAAGACTCAAGAAGCCGTAGGCGAGAAGCAACTCTATGAAATGCAGCAAAAGTTGATTGATTTAAGAAACAAACAAAAGTCATTGCAACTTGTAAGCTCTTTTGATTTATTCGTGATCTTTTTCTTATCTTCTTTCTCGTTAGATGCTTAAATCCGATATAGACCATCTTGCCACACTGAATGCTAGAAACGAGGATTTAAGAAGAGATGTTGATCGTATGAAACAGAAACAAAAGATTCTAAACGAAGTAGAACTCTTGAAAGCACAGGAGCCGTTGATTAAATATTCTGAAGCAAATAAGCAACTTGAAGACCTGAAGAAACAGGTAGAAGAACAAAAGGTGATAGTTAGAAAAGTAAATGCAGAGTATGCACCACTTCAAGAACTGTTAAAGTAAGTTCAATTTTCCCAGCTTGTTTCATGACTAATCCCATTCTATAGGGAGCATGAAAATGAGCTGAAGAAAATAATAGCCAAGAATGCTGATGAAACAAAGAGGTGCAATGGATATGCGCAAGAGTTAAAGGATCTGCTTGTTAATATCAAGGCTATTGTAAGGACAACAAAGGCAAAAAAAAAAAATCGCACGCTAATAGATATCGTGTACATAGAAAGATGGAATTGATGCTAGAAAAGCAGATATTAAAGCTATCGAAAAAAGAATTCCGGAAAAGGAACAGAAAGTGAGAAGCATGACAAATAGAATCAATGAACTTGAAGAGACGCTTAAGGAACCTCCTAGTAATGATACCTCAGAGATAGAAGCCAATATTGTAAGCCAATTCACACATACAGTTGAATGAATACTTATATCATTGTAGACGAGCATTAATAGAGAAATATCTGAACAAAGAGATAAAAATGATGAAGTACAAAGTGAAGCTAGAGAGTTGGCAATAAAGAAGAGACAAGAGAGCAGACAGATTGAAAACAAAAATCAAAGGTAGAATGATGTCAACTGTATGAATGTTTAATTAACTGTGAATAGGCTTAATGACATGAAAAATACTTTCAACATTCGTTTACAACACTTGCAACAATACCATCCGGATACTTTCAAGGCCTACAACTGGCTCAAGGAACATCGTCAGGAATTCAAAGGCAGAGTCTATAATCCAATTTTGTTAGAGCTCAACTTGAAGGACTCTCGATATGCATCACATATCGAACGTATCCTAGGTGGCTTCCGAAGCAACATGTTAAGAGTAAGTACATTGTATAAAAGTAAAAAAAAAAATGAAATCTAATATATTTCTACAGACGATTGTTTTTGAAAACGAAGAAGATTATATAAAATTTACAAGGTTCGCTGCTGACGAACAAAAATGGCGTATAACAGCTGCTTTGCCAGAGGAACTGAGTGATGATCTTTTGAATAAGCCTACAACGACAGAAGAGCTCCGTGAAAAATTCAAGTTTGAACACTATATGGTTGACCTTGTTCAAGCGCCCAAGTACTTGCTAAAGTATATTTGCCTTGAAACTAAAATGAACATGATACCCGTATCTCTCAAACCGACAGATGAAAGGCACATTGCCAACAGTGGAATCTTTCAAAAGTTCACGGCCGCTCAAAGTTATTACAATGTTAGACCCAATAAGTATAGACATGGGACGTATCAAACGGAAGTCAACCATTTACCACCAGCCAGAGTGCTGAATGATTCAGGTATGTTTAATTATTGTTAAAAAGTGCAGAAAATTAAATCAATGATATAATAGTCGATAACGAAGAAAGAAGGAACTTGATCGAGTCTATTCGTACTCATCAAGCCAACATGCAACAATGTGAACAAGATTTGAAAGAGTTGAGCAAGAAGAAGGATGCTATTGATCAGACCATTCGGGAGCTAGAATTCAAAAAATCAGACTTACAGTCTCAAAAGAGAGATATCCATATCGCTGTTCAGCAATATGAAGCAAGAAAGCGACGATTACGTCAACTTGTTGAAGAGAGAGATCAACTAAAGAATGAGCCTGAGGAAGATCGAGTGAAGATGGACCGATATAAAGAAGTGATTCAAGAACTGATTGAAGAGGAAGCAGAACATTTAAGCAATTATACAGATATTGCAGAAAAGATGGTTGAAGCCTATCGAGCATGCAGCCGTCGTAAACTGGAGTCTATAGAGGCAACGGCCAAATATGACGCACTTAAATCGTACATTAGAAATCAAGCGTCTGCTCTAGAAGAGGCTCAAAAGACATTATCAAGCTATAAGCGAGAACATGATGTGTTGGCTAATCGTGTAAAGACATTGATGGAAGCAGTTAGGGCTGCTGGTAAGGAGCTTTCTGATGGGTTGAGAGAAGAATTCACGGCGATTGTGAAGCACTGGAAAGAGAATGGTCCAACTTACACCGTGGAAGAACTGGGATTGAAGATTAGAGAAAAGGAAGGTGAAGCTTCAGCTATCCGTTATGCCAATCCTGACGCGATGAGACACTTTGAAGAGAGAATGAACAAGATCAACCAGTTGCAAAGAACGATTGACGTACGCAAGCGTGACTTGGAAGAAATCGATGCTAAAATTACTGAGTTACGTGAACAGTGGGAACCCCGAATTGATGGTTTGGTTAAGCGAATTAGTGACAAATTCTCTGAAGCGTTCCAGCGTATTGGATGTGCAGGTGAAGTAGGAATTGACAAGCAAGAAGACTTTGACAAGTGGGGAGTGCAAATTCGAGTCAAGTTTAGAAATACTGAAAAGCTTCAGGTATTGACTGGACAACGACAGTCAGGTGGTGAACGATCTGTGTCGACCATTCTCTATTTGATGTCACTCCAGAGTTTGGCCAAGACACCCTTCCGAGTAGTAGATGAAATCAATCAAGGTATGGACCCTCGAAATGAAAGATTGATTCATCAGCAAATTGTTGAAGGAGCCAGTCGTTCGGGTACGTCACAGTACTTTTTGATCACACCCAAATTACTTCCAGACCTTTACTATAATGAGCAAATGCGTGTTTTATGTATCTATAATGGAGAATGGGTACCTAGCAAGATCAGTCCATTAGAGAAATACTTGGCCCATGCTCGTGCACACCCGGAAGTAGTTTAAACCCAATTGTATACAATGTATATATATTTCTGTCCATGTGTTGTAAATATTTTTATAATAACTCTTTTTTTTTTTTTTTTTTTTTTTTTTTTTTTTTTTTTTTCCCTTTAGCTTAAATTGTGTAATACGTGTTACGATAGGAGAAAGAATTTTTTTCTTTCTTTCTTTCTAAAGATTCCACGCAAGCGTTGTTGGGAAATCCAACTAAGAAAACATGCAATGCACTTTATTTCTTTCAAAAGGGATGTCTTCTTTAGTTCTTTTACATCTTTGTTTATAGATCTTTTCTTTTTCTTGGGATTCAAGAAGTACAAGAAGTACAAATGTATTTCCATTTCTATCTTTCCCGTTTTAAACAGTTACACCTAAACATGTTTGAACCATTCCACTTTTTCTTCTTAAAAGAGCGAATTACACTAGAATAAATATATAAAAAAAATCAGATAATTGTGTATCCGATCAATCCGCTTCTTATAACAAGATCAGATAATCATACTTTTTTTTCTTTTTCTTCTTTTATTCTTTATTATAAATGAATACAACAGAAAAGCAGGAAGCGAATTCAGAAAAAGTAGCCATTGAATCAATAGACAATGAGAAACAAAAGCAGACTTATGGTGGTGACACTGCACTTGCCAATGCTCCCTGGAAGTTTAAGATCATTGCCCTTGTCACAGCCTTGTTATTTCCTTGTAAGGTCGCGATATACAATAGTTGATCTGACTAACATATCATCTCAGTGGGGTCACACTTTTCTGCTAGTGCTTTATCAGCCATGAAAAGATCTATTGTGAAGGTAATAAACATTCGTTTTTTTTATATGAATGGTCTTTAACAAGTTAAACTATAGGAATTGGCTATTTCTAATACGAAATATGGTGTTATTTCTGCCTCTGTCTCGATCATCAATACAATTTTCCCTATTGCAGGTGGTATCTTCATTGACATGTTTGGTTCTGTCTGGGGAACCTTGGCAATTAACTGTATGATCATCCTTGGCTCTCTCTTGACCGCCCTTGCTGCCAAATACAAATCTTACGCTCTCATGGTCGTTGCTCGTGTGGTCTTTGGTATCGGTAGTGGTTTGATTGTGACCATGCAAGAATCTCTACTGTCCAAATGGTTCCGTACAAAACATCTATCTATTGCTATTGGTCTTCAGCTATCCATTAGTCGTCTCTCGACCTTTTTGGGCACACTCGTTGCGAATCCAGTTGCTTCTGCCACAGGTGACTGGGTCTGGGCTTTCTGGCTTTCATTCATCCTTTGTGGTTTCTCCATCATCATGAACTTAATCTATGCCCTTGTCGTGCGTCATCTCAGGGGTCAAGTAACCTTAACAAAGGAAGAACGTGAAGCTTTGAAGCAAAAGAAAACATTCAAGTGGCGCTCCATCTTCAAGTTCCCTACCATCTTCTGGCACATCATCTTGATTGAATTTATCTACGCTGCCGTCTGGTCCTCTTTCCAAACCATCTCTACCGACTTGGTCATCATGCACTTTGGTAGCGACAAAGTCTTGGCTGGTTACAAGGCAAGTGCATCTCAAGTCGTGCCTATTGTCGCCACTCCTATCCTTGGTTTCGTCATGGACTATTATGGTTGTCGTGTTCTCATCCTATTGCTTTCTGCCATCTTCTTGATCCTCAGTTCAGGTTTGCTCGGCTGGAGTTATGTGGATGCTACCGTCGGCATGGTCTTCTACTCCATATCATTGGCCTTTGGTCCTATTGCCATGATTACCTCTATTGGTATGGTCTTGCCCTCTGAATATATCGGTACTGGTTTGGGAATCTACAAGAGTGCCAATAACGTAGGTACCTCGATCTTGGATGTGGTCGTAGGTGTCGTTCAGGACAAGACAGCCAATCAGAGCTATGTCAATGTCATGCTCGTCTTCATCATCCTTGCTGCTATTGGGTTCGTCTTGATTATCGCTCTCTGGGCTAATCAATTCAAATTTTATGGTAACTTGCTCGAAGTCAGACGTACCATTCGTACGATGCGTATGCAAGAAATCAATGACAAAGAACTCGAATATACCTCCAAGGGCATGGACCCTTACACCGATACACCTACCAGATGGACAAGTTATCCTATCGTTGGTTTCTTTGTTGCCGCTCTTTTAGTTGCCTGGGTCTTGTTCTTTGTTTATTCCATACATGAATCCAACGCTTAAAGAAAAGAAAAAGAAGAGCTTTTTATTCATAATAATCATATACTACTACTACTACTACTACTTATTACTATTGTTATAATTCTACAAGTGTGATTGAAATGCTAATAAACATATAATGCCAGAATGATTTTTTGTTTGTTTGTTTTTTTCATGTACCATATATCGTCTTATTGAAGACTAGGCAAGTTCCAAGTGGAAGCAGAGGGTAAGGAAATATCTGTTGATGGTAGATGAACTAATCGAGGATAAGGATGTGTCGGTATGTGCGTGTCTGTGTGGTTTATTCTACAAATTGTATAATATCTTTCAATATCAATAAAGAACTTCTTCTCGCAGTGGTTGATTATTTCAAGGATTCTATCGGCTTCATCCAAATCATAAGTTACACCCAAACATAACTCCTTTAGGCGTGATAGTCTCGATAGTAGCTGATGAATAGAGTCCGATGTGAGAAGGTCAAGTCCACTGACATTCAATGTTTCAAGTTGGAGGTCATTGTCGTTCAGTAAAAAAGCGTGATCAGTGAGTAATCGACAGCCCGATACGTCCACGTGCCTTAAAGAGGGACAGTGAGAAAGGAAGAGCTATACATATCATACAGAAAATCAATGAATCCTCAAGACAGACCCTACTCATTTATTTATTTTTACCTGCATCGCTTGATTAGTCACACCTGTCTGGTAAGCAAGTAGTAGGGTCTCTAATGACGTACATTCAATGGCCAATTGAAAGAAACCATCGCTACTGTTCACTTGATTACATTCGCTCATATCGAAATAGACAAGCGACTTGCTTGAATCTGCAATTAATCGTAAATGTTGAGATGTCAACTGACTGATATCACGCATACGGAGGTGTGTCAGTTGTGGTGCTTTCCTAAAATACCTCGTCAGGGCAGTACTCGACAATGACGTACAGTGCTCGAGGCCAAGGTCGGTGAGGTGCAGACATTGCCCAATGGCGTCCAAGATGGCGTCGTTTATATCTGTCAATCGGATACATTGTAAAGTACCTGAGTGTCGCTGAATGATATCAACCATCATTTGAGCATCCATCTTTCCGCAACCGTAAAGAACAAGTGATTCTAGTTGATTTGGCAACATGTGTAAAAGAGGTTTTATTGCATCGCTCGATAAACAGTAACATTGAGACAGATTGAGTGAGCGTAAATAACGACTAGAGGCAGCGATCATAGGATAGATGATATAGTCTTGCGTGGCTGCATTGGAAAATTCAAGCTCCCTCAAGTGAGGAAACAGAAAGGATTTGAAAAAGAGTCGCTCTAAGCTATGTTCTTCTCGTGCTGACCATTTAAATTTCCAAACAAGTTTATTATACGCCGTATTATTATCCAATGTGTTTTTAATTTTACGTAACGTTCGAAGTGAAGTTGGGTTTAGCGTTCGCCAGAGCCTCTCGGATGCAAATCGATAAAACACTCTGCAAGTGAGTGCTAGACTAAAGAGGTCCTTAGTATCTACAAAGCTACATAAAATACTGGCAATTTCAGCTATTAAAAGTGGGTGACTATCGTATTGCATTGTAAAAATATAAAAAAAAGAAGGACAAAAAAGGGATAAATTACCAAATTCCCACAAATTTATTTATTTATTTTTGTTTACATTTGTTGAACCTTGATCCCGTTTTGGCAGTGCACTAGGATCTGCTTACTAACGTTTGATCTTACATTAGTACATGACCAACAATACCCATTACCGCACTTACTACTAACTGTCCATCTTTCCCAGGCTCACCTTTACCAGTTGACTCAGCATATGATACTTGCCAAACATGTAGAGAACAAGTTGTAGCCACATGTCGCAGACATTGAATTCAGCGAGACAAAGGAAAAACAAAGTTTCCACCTGGCCCAGAGGCAGATACAGAGGCAGATTCTGCTGCATACATTTCGCACCTTTCTTGCCTTCGCCCATTGAATCTTGGATACATGGGCAATGAACGTCCCCCATTGTCACGCCCTTCAGAAAGGAATGAAAATCTGGACCTCGAGATTATAAGAAACCTCTCAGCTATTCTTCCTCAGTGAAATCCCTTTGCACATATTTACTGTCATGTATATAAGATATTGAGTAACCATGAGTGCTTCAGCATCGACAGCGAGGATATATCTAATAACGATGACTCTGCCGAAAGCGACTCATCCTGCATTAATATCAGCCCTTCGAAGAGAATAAGACTAATTGAAGGAGGCGATAGACGCACTCATGCTTTGCCAACAATGGAAGAATCTGCCACGGTTATTCTTATTGAGTATAGCGATAGAAGCTTCCGTGACATCGTTCTTACGTTGAGAGACAACAAGAGAAATGATAGTCTTGGTCAAGCATGTGATTTTGTGCAGCACCTTCAACTTACACATGTTGCATTTATGTGTATAAATCATATACTGCTATTTCTTCATGGAACATATGGGCGGCATTAGAGTGTGTGTCTCTCCCTTTCCCTCGTTATTGTTGCTTTTTCAACCACTGTTCCTGATGATTGTGAGAATGATCCATGGTCATATTGTGCCATGTTAGTATCCCTTATTTATCACTTTTATAAAGATAGCTACTTTGATTGTCAGTTTATTTTTTTTTAATAAAAGTGGATCACAGTAAGATATGCAATGTGTCTAAAGCAAAAAAAAAACTTTTCATGCCAGGATACGAGACGTATTACTGAAGAAATCAAACGAAAATGCAAACAATCTAACAGGGAAACCGAATTTGTTTATGTTGACGAGTTATTTAACAAACATAAAGCCAAACAATTAAATAATGTCTCCATTCCTAGATCAAAGCGAAGAGCACATGCTACTCTCAAGCGTGAATCTTGTGGTACGGTGTGGCATCACGATGTGAACAGTGCATTAAATATATATTACATGACAATAAAAACCCTCTCCCCTTCAAAAGACCTTCAAAGGACTAATTATACCGTGGATTTAATGCGCTATCTCATAACGGCAGTGCATTCCTTAACGCCTCGATAAGTATAAAATGAATAAAACGTTATTTTTTATTCATTTGTCTTCTAGTTACTGAATGATCTTGTCTCTGTATTCCTCAATATTTTCATAAGTTAAAATAACTATTATTCAGTGTTAGTCTATGTTTCCTTATTCATTTTTTATCCTACCCAAGTCTCGTTTTGTCAAAGGTTTCTTGGTCAAGGGACAAATATTCTTCTTGCCTTCCCAATTTGTTAAGCAGCGTACCCAACTGTCATAACTATAAACAGTGTGTTATTCATAGTTTCTTTGTTTCTTTGTTTCTTTATTACCCCATGACATGACCATATTTTGAAATGGCAGGTCTGACTACCTCTTCGAGTGTAATAGGATCCAAAAAGCCAGGTAAAGGATTATCATATTGATTCTTCTCCTCTTCTTCTTCCTCTTCTTCTTCCACACCTTCATTTTCATTCGATATATCTTGAATAGGCTCTTGATTACGTGTTCTTCTTGTCGTTCGCATGCTCATTGTGAATGTGCCAGAGTCATCATTATAGTCTTCAAAGTCATCTTCATCATCATCGTCGTCGTCGCTTCCCCAGTTTCTTGTTCTTCTCTTCTTTTTCTTTTTCTTATCTGCAGCCACAGGCGCTGCTCTAGCTCGCTTTCTTGTTGTGCTTGAAGATGATGTGGGTGACGAAGATGAAGCACTACGACCTGTGCCATGCTTGTTGTGTGTTCGAAACGTTTTCTCCACGTTACCATCTGCTGTTTTTTTATCAAACAGGTAATGTGCCTTGCCCTTTTCATCCAACACGTAATTAGGATCCTGGATTTCGTTCGTCTCGACAAGTAGACGGTAAAAGTTGGAGCATTGGTAACCAACACGCCCAGGAATTGTCATGGAGAAAATACCCCATTGGCCATTAGCACCAACCTCCTTAAGACGCTTAAAGAACAACTTACGTTCTTCAGCACTCCATTGACCTTTACGCTGAACCTCACCAGGAGCATTGAATCGGTAGTAGTAACTGTTTGGGTTTTCATTGATCATAGAGTAAGCACGGATACGAGCTTGAGACCAACCTTCGAAAGCCTTGTCGAGCTTATCCTGGTTATTTTGGGCTTGGCGGATGGCTTCGTCTAAACTAAGACGGCCACACATACGGTATTGTCTGTTCATCTTTTTAATAAACAAGTTCAATCATACAAAAAACTAGACTTACTTTTTAGCGGTATCATTAGTGGTCTTCTTTAAAGTTTCAGAACGTTTCTTTAACAATTGCTTATAAGCCGTCAGTTGCTCTTCACTCATAGCATTACCTATAAAAGAAAGTTTAGTGGTCATCTAAATTGCCCTGGATACACATACGAGACACTTCGACTTCAGGCGCATGTTTTGTCGCGATCGTTCTACGAATATCCAAGAGATAATTAGGCTGGGTAAGACGAACGATGACTTCTTCCTATATATAAACGTGAGTGGTTTGTCTCTACAGTGTTTATATTGCTTACCTCGTCGTGACCACAGTCGACAAGCATATCAGATATTTCCTCATCTGTCAAGTAATCATAGACTCCCTTGATCTTTTTCGATTTACGCCTGTATTCTCTCTTTTCAAACTCTTGAAACTGACGCTGCTGAAGCGCAACGCGTTTTTGAATAATATCCATTTCGGACTCCGTTACTTCTTCGCCAAACATGTTCTCCTTGCGCACCTTTTCGATCTTTTCACTGTTTAAAAACACGCGTATTGTTAGTTTCATCAGTCAAGAAAATATATGTCTTTTACTTTTCAGCAAGGTCAATCTTGAATGTCGATTCCTCTTCTTCTTCTTCTTGTTCCTTTTGTTTTGTTTCGAGTGCCAATTGACGTAGCTTATTCTAAAGTAGACGTAGACTAATATTAGACAACAAATCTTTATAAACATAATCTAATATTTACAAGAACAGGACTAACTTGCACAGTCTCTGGAAGTGGTACTTGCTTCCAGTGTAGCTTTTTCATTTGAATTTGATGACCATCTTGATGAAAGAAAGTTAATGGGACACATTTGACATAAAATTTTTTTTCTTCTTTTTCTCATTCCAAAATGAATGAATGAAAAAGAAAAAAAACTTTTTGTTTCTCGAGTTGCTTAAACAAGTTAAGCAAATAAAGAAGTTATAGCTTACCTTCTTTAAAGAACTTGGATACTAGCTTTTCTACTTCTGGCGTGCTTTGCTTCTTTGAACGAACCATATCAATAGTATTTGTACAAAAAAATCAAAGGCACCTCAATTTTCGCGTTGGTAAGAAAAAAAATCACGAGGGGCGAATGCGGGTGTATATAGGGATATGGATTAGGGACGAGACTTTTAACCAATAAAACTCATCCCTTTCCATCACTTAAACTGTATGCGGTACGAATTGGACCCCAATGAATGTATATACAAGAAAATGTTTATTATGTACAAATAAATTATTATTTTTTTTTTTTGCTCGATTAGTTGTTAAGTGTCATGAACTCATCAAAGAAATCGTTGGGGTCATTCTGAGACGAGGGACTAGGTGTACAAAGGGTACTATCTGAATACGATGAACCATCTAAGAAATTGAGCTGATAAAGATCATGATGAGGAAAGTGTCGCTTTGAATGTTTACGCGGTAAAAGATCTGGAACAAACTTGTTGCGATAGAGATCAAGTGTACGCTGAAGTAAGTTCTTTCTGCCTGCCAAATGCTTAGGGTTCAACCATGCCTGTTTTACACAATAGGTTGTTAGATCTGCTTTTCCCAATAATCGTGTTTTCATTTTTTACCAATTTCCAAGCAATTTCGTTACACCTTGACTCCTCTATCCATCGAATGCTTCCATTGGCAGGTGCATGCATGGCTCTTGGAAAAGGGCAATTTGCCTTACGAAACTCATCACTGATATCATCTAAGGATACTGCATCGAGGTTGATCTTGATCCTTATTCTCTGTCCCTGTTCATCCATCATGATCGTTTTAGGTGGTGGTTCAATTTGTCTCGACTTTCGTTTTCGTAATGTACCATTCATCAACTTTTCTTGACGAGCGACCCGACGAGATCGCATACTAGGATATCTATTACGATACGAGTCTACCGCGCGTTGAATCAATCCTCGTTTTCCCGCAATCTCCTCTTGATTGAGCCAAGCTAGTTTCCATCCCAAGATGTTGCACTCTGTCTCATACGCCCATCTGTTACCATTATATTGATCTTTTTGTACATTGGCTCGAGGATAAATCTAGATATGATTAAATTAAAAAAAGAAAAAAGAAAAAAAAAAAGAATCTTACACAGTTTTCGTTTTTAAACTTTTCATCCATGATATCTAAATCTGGTACTTGATGAATATCGATGCGTATCGAGTATCGCTTCACGGTTCGATTATGCGAACAAACAAATGATATCCATTCAATGCCTTCCTTGAGTTCAACTGAATCCATATGTTTGACAGCTTCCTTTTTAAGTCGTTTTCTCTTTTTTACTTTTAAAAGAGTTTGTTCAATGGACTCAATCTGGTCATAGCTAAGTAACTCTAATAGTGGTTCAGCTTCTGTTGGTAAAGAGATTATGTCTTGCAGTGAAAGTGCAATGGGTGAATCAGGTAGGGTGGATGTCATAAATAAAAAAAAGAAGAAAAAACCTCTAAGCTCCACCGGAATAAAAAAGAAGAGGAGGAGAACAAAAAAGTTTTATGACGGAGAGAGGATCCTTTCCTATCTCTTTTTATCTTTCTTTATCACACAAATAACACAAAAGGGCTTCCAAAGAATAAAACACGTGGCAAATTAATCACTAAGCGAATGCAGTTATTTTTGAACAGATGTAGACAACAAGACTAGGCTTATTTTAATTAAATACTTCACTTACCGTCATAAGGTTTCCTGCAGGACTTAATGAGGACTTGTCTTTCTTATTTTGAGCTCTCCTTGCTGCCATGTAAAATGTTCAGGGCAAGAGCCACTGCTTCTTAACGACGTGAGAATATGTCTAAAGTTTAGGTCCCGGCTCCAGAGTCTTCTTTGAGCGTGGTTAGTCGCCTCGGTCTTCAAACATTTTTGGTTGGTACTAGTTGTATTTGGATGTTGATTCTAAATCATTTGTGTGTCATACCTTAAAAGATCGTGACAAATAACGGAAAGGCCGGTAGTTTGGTCCTAGTTTAATGGAGAGTACACACTAGGACGCATTTTTGATGTTCCGAATCTCGACAAGTAACATAACATTGAATCCATGTTTTCAAAGTATACAACCTATTTCTCTAATAAGCTCTTGTTTTAGCACTGCATCTTTTCTTTTTTTTTTCTTCTTCTCTTTTCTCAAGTTACGCACTAGCAAGAAAGCATCAGTAGTTGCTGCTTCCTTAGCTTCTTTTCTTCTTCCTCCCTTCTTCAGAATCCGTGCTGTCTTCATTACTATAGCAATTCTTTTGGCGTGTATTTAATATGAATCTATCATATCTGATAAGAATAATAATAATAATTAACCTGACAACAACGATGTATTATAATAACGTCAATGACGACATTATATATAGTATTCAGCTTTTATAAAGAATCTAATTCGAAAGTTATTGACTTATCTGTCCATTTCAAATATAAAACTGAATACAAAGGCATTTCTTAAAAAGTGTCCTTACTGACATCGTTTTGAACGGTAAAGGTCATCATTTGCTTTGAATTCCCATCAGAAATATAAACTTTGAAAATGCAAACGCGTGATGATACATTGTATAATGGTTGAATGCAGCCCTCTAGCTTCCATATATTCTTAATCTATTATTGCCCTAATGTGTCTAAGCATAATCACCTATGTTATTTATTTATCTCTGTAGGGTCCTACCATCCTCACTAGCATTTATCACTCTGATTGTAATGGGGATTCAAGAATAAAAGAGAGAAGAAGATGGTTGTTTGTTAGATCAAATGATTCACAAACAGAGTATATCTTATTACACAGAACAGTGATGCAAAAGATGTAAAAAAAAAAAAAAAAAAAAATACAAAATAACCATAATAGTTTGTAACTATCTAGTCTCATTGTTTACATTTGCTCTAAAAAGTTCATTTAGGTTAAAAGTTGCTCTTTGTTTATTTCCGCTAGTCGTAATAAAATTTTAGCTGCTAGCATTTGTATTTTATCTTCCACAGACGAATGTATGATCTCTACTGTCACTGGTTAACTTATCATTTCTATAAAAACTCGATTTCTTTTTACCTTCAAGCCATTCCTTTGTATTGATCAATTCACTCATAAAGTCATTAAATAGCAGTGATTCTTGTCCCTTGTAACTCACGTTCAGAATGGTTTCAATGCCCAAGAGTAATGCCTTTTGACACTGAGTAGCTTGAAAATATCGCATAGAAAACGCAAATTCAAAATATTCTCTGACAATACGACGTTTATCGGGTGTATTTGCTTTGGAAGAAGGATTGTGATGAGTATCAGCTTTATGCTCCTCTATATCAGCAACTTACTTGAACTGTGCATAATAATATTTAAGGTCATAATGAACCTTTCAACCACATTGGGATTATTTCCAATCCAGTACCTATACAGCAAGTAAGTACATAAACATGTGCATTTTATAAACCATACTTCAATCGGCCTTGGGATCCTTCCCACCATCCGACGAGTAAAGGGAAAAAGAAGACAGGCCCCGCTAGCCCAGCCAGGCGATTCTTTTGTGCTTTGGGTCGATTCCTTTCAAGTTCTATTCTTTTGGAAACAAATAGAGACACGCCCAATTGGTCTGCTAAGGCATCTATTTGTTTTTCCGTCCCCTTTGTTTTATCTACAGGCACCCATCCTGCCAACTCTCTCACAGCCAATGCAATTGAGGCTAATATGGTTTGTACTTGCCCCATATTTGTATTTCGATCATACATTAGATCAATTATGTATCTTATGAATATAAGCATTATATCAAAACAGAATCATCAGTTATTCTTTACCCTGTAACCACATCTGGTGCGCCCACTATTAATGCTTGAAGCGCATCTTGTTGTAACTGTCTAAAGTCCTCAATCTCGTACGTCTCTGGAAAATACACAAGATATTTCGCCAGTTCCTGTCCACATTCCTCTAATAAATCATCATTACTATCTCTTCTTATAGTCCCAAAAAAAGACTCATATATACTTACTTAGAGTTGTTCCAACTCCTATTGATTTTCGGATAATCGCTTCTGCTTCATTTAATCCATTCCTTAAACTGACTGGGTCTTCTGTACGACGAAGATACCGAACCAAGTCTTGTACAAACCTATGTACACGTTGCACACGCCCCTTAGAATCTCTTGTGCATTAAAAATATACATGCTCTTACGCAGGTTTTTTAGACATCTCTTTGGACTCTTGATCACGTCGAACTCCTTCATCGTCCGACTCATCCTCCATGGCATAAGCCTGAAATTCATCATCGCCTTGACAGAGAGATAAAGAGTAAGTAATAATAAAACAAAAATGAACAACGCTTACTGTCATCTTGTGGGTGATAAGCGGCGTCTGGGTCCAACTCCATCTCTTTCTCTTCCTCGTCTGTATCTTCTTGTTCTTCTTCAAAAGAAGCAGCAGGTACCACCTGTTTGTCCTGTTCGTCATCCTCTAATAACAATACCCACATGACTTCAGTCAACTTCCTTGTTACATACACATATACGCTTTACCTTCCGTCTTGAACACAATCTGTCTAAGCGCCTGTAACTCCTTATCCTCATCTAATAATCCCATATTCAAAGCATTCTCTTTATCTATTCTACTCGACGTTGCTTCTGCCACAAGAGCTCCTAGTTTGGCTGTTTCTATATCCCCGCTATCCAAGTAGAATGAGACGCTTCGAATGAGTCGGGTATCAGGCATGATATGGTATCTGATGTCGTCATCTTCCAAATAGCTCAAAAGCACCAGAACGCTTGTAGACACATCTATAATAATAAGGTTCAATATCACCATGTTATTCCCTTTAAACTTTAATTACATCTTTTCTCTCGCAATGATGCATGCTTGATAAAGACTGTATCTGACCAAGCATGAATCACCTGCTTCGTGCATTCTATCCAATCATTCAGGCCAGCGTGTTTGGCCGTGGCAGTGGCCAGCCTGGCCAATGTTTGATCTGCTAAACTCCATCTGGCTAGCCGAACGAGAGCGCACATAAGAAAGTCTTTGATGCGTGTCTGCTCTTGCGACGTAAACAAGATGCATGCGATTTGATGAGCACGGATATGATGAGTGAGTCCATAATGCAAAATTGATTTAATAACAGTATCAAATGAGGATAACGTATTATACATGCGTTCAAAGATGGCTGGGAAGACGTCTGATGATTGAATGGCGACCGGAATTATGGATGCAATAACACTATCTATTGAACGTTTACGTCAAGCTTTGATAGAACAAGGCTTCTTTTCTTTACTAAATACCTTCATACCCTTGTCGTATCATCTTACAGAGCAGCTGAGACGTGAATCCAACGGATTGCGATGCATGCTGTGCAGCCAATTTGGCCAACTTTGGATAAAACTGCTTGTCGCTATACCAGGCTTCGCTCTGCTGGTGACCACCAAACGCGTTAACGAGTCGACCGGGAACAGAACAGAGCAAAGAGCAAAACAGGTCAACTTGATCATGTTCTATCTGGGAAGGGTACAGCTTATATGCGCCTAATGTGACATGCTTTAAACCGGCTGTATAGGTTTCGAGGGTATCCAAGGGCACTTCTTGGGTAATGCACTCTAATAAAACTGTCAAGCTAGTTTTGGCCATCACAGCGCCGATCTCAGGTCGTTGATCTTTAAGCCACAAGGTCGAGAGTAGCTTTTCTTTATATGGGCTTAACGAAAAGGTCCAATTAGGCAAGATTGTGTGAAAGAGATGCCACAAGTGTCTTCTCCACGCTTTGTGCTGAACCAAAGCTAATTGTTGTGATGCTGTTAGTGGTGACTCTGTAATGTTAAGCCAGCCAAGAGGTATTTGAATGCATTCAAGGACCTCGTCTAAACCGTCGGCATGTGTCAATTGATCGAGTTGAGCGATGAACTCTTGTGTGGTGGTCATTAAATCAATTAAAATGTCAAAATAGAAATAATCATTTTTTCAAAAAGGACCAGAAAATATATCTGCTGAAAACATGTATTTATTATAGACAAGTGCAATAAGTTGTCTCATAGTCATCATTTCAAAGTTAAGTGCATCAACTTGCCCTTCTTTTGAAATATCCTCTTTTTTCATTTTAAAGATGCTTTGACATGTTATCAAGCAGAGTCTAAAAAGTCGAGATATGCCAACATCGCGCTTCCTTCATTTAGTTCAAATATTACGCCAGAGCACTTTTTTTAATCTTTATCCCGTGTTGAAGAAGGGGTATGCAAAGTCATTCATTATAGTTGCTATTCCATGTTTGTGTAAAGTCCTTGTTTATTCCGGACAATGGTCTTGTAGTTCTTTTATTGATTCTATTTCCTTTTACTGTGAAGAGAGTTATCTTTAGGGCATTATAATCCTGTTTTATATAGAAAGAAGAGTGAAACAATGTACGAAAGAGAAAATGATCTATTTATACATATGATGCATCAATGAAGAAACAATGACCAAGCTTCTTCGCAAAACGGGTACACGAATTTACTCGCTCAGTAGTTTATACTGTGCCGAAAAGGGCTTGTGGAGTATTTAGACAACTTTAAATGGGACGTTCCCCCCCATGGTTCTCTTTACTTTCAGATTTTATCTATCCGCTATGCTCACCGAATAACGTTCCTCCCTTGGTTTTGGGGAACTGTAAGTTAAAATCTCGATATGTTACATTCAAATGCTATTCTATTATTATTAGTACCATGTGGCATCCAAATCCCGACATTGGCAACCCCATTCAGTTCAAAGAGTTTATTCTTTAAGAAAATCACTATTCAAAAAAGAAAATTTATACAGACGCCTTTTTAGATTGTAAATATTATGCTCCCTTCCCGCTGTACATATGCTTGGGTTATTTTATAATTTCACCAAGGGTTTACTATATAATGTAAATCGTGATCTTCTCACAGTCTATATCTGACAAATATGGGAAAACACTGACAACCACGTTACAATAGCATCTTTAGTAAAGCACATGAATCAATAAAAAATCATTTTTTGGAGCTTATTCAACATGCGTCCTGAAAAGAGATACAACCTAACCCTAATTATAGGTAGTTTTATCCAACAATCGAAAAAAAAACTCATTTCAAATGCCTTTGAGGGATTGATAACACTTTTGCATTCCCTCCAATCAATGCAAAAAGAACCTTGATACAGAAAAGGAAACAACATCCAGGGCCGGAGCGGAGTCAAATCCTATTGTCATAGGAACGACCGGCAGTAACAACGCTGGCACAAAAGCCAAAAGACGGCGGATGTGTGATGCTTTTGGGGTTACTGATGAATATCCTGTCGGTATCGCCACCCAAAGTACTTTTCTTTTTTTTTGGTATAAGAATACATTTTTATTGTATTCTAGCTGGAAATAAAAGCCCCGGTTTGGAGGATCTATAGTCATCTCACCGTATCTTTTGTGTACCAACGCCATATAAAAAAAATAAAATAGAGAAAAGAACTATGTGTAACAACGATGTACACAAAAAGTCATGAGAACATATTTCTCCACTTTTTGTAACTTCAAAGGGACCCCATTGAATGTGTGTGTAAGGCTCATGTGACATAATGATCATTTCATATATTTATATAGAGTGCAGATCCCCCTCTTTTGTAAAAAATATATATTATCATAGAAACAGAACCCCAACCAAATTTAAATTTATAAAAAGGAAATTTATTTTTCTCCGTTTCCCCTTTCTTTCTCTTTTTTTTTTTTTCTTTTCTCATTTTTAAATTTTTATGGCAACGAATATAAACAATGAATCCTCAGTCATATCATATCATGAACCTTCTTTACTACCGCAGAATGTAGCAAGTATGGTCACCACAGTCTCGTTAGCTACACGAGTATCATTAAAATGCTCTTCTTTACTTGTGGATACTATCTTTGGTGCAGCCAAATATGGCACTTCAATGTCTCTTTGTCTTTCCAGGAACGCTATCACACATGCTATTTCTACTGCAAAACATTTACATTCAAACGACCAAGACAATCTATTTATAAAAACACTAGAGAAATATACCAATGCAGGATTAGACTGGGTTAGTCATACGTTTTCATTGGCTGAGCTTTTGGCCATCTCTGGTATCCAGTTTACCTCACGGACGATTCAGTCCACTTTAAAGGTAGGGACTGCGCGCGCACCCTAATTAATTTTTGTATTCTATATTTATACATTTTTTTTTTGGCTTAGGCAGCTGAGGAGTCAGTGCGCATATTCGACAATATCTTTGGATCCAATGAAACATCACGCGCAATAGCTTATATCATCACACGCCTTAACAAAGAGTTCCTGCATGACCCAGACTTTGACCTTGCCAAAGCAGGTAGAATAGCTGTCCTGACTGGCCTGACCAAGGCGTTAACTGCGTTTGCTGTCCTTCAAAATGTCACTTATAAGCGACGAACGATACCCTCAACCTTACTATGGGAAGCCAACGTGGGAGAAGACCCTGAAGAAAGACAGAGACATGTCCTTCAGTTCAAGCTCAACGAAGATGCCCCACCACCTTATTATTCCACCTACCATACCCAGCGCCGGTTTTCGATACCGGTTCAATTTTATTGCGACGAAACCAAAAAATGTAATTCCATGCCGATGTTATACCCCATTGCACATTTCATCAGATACGCCAGTGCTGCTTACGGAGAATCATTCATGCGTATCCTAGGTATTGGCGATATTCCTGCGACATTACCCAACGACCATCACCCAAACCATCATGCCTTTGCTCATCATACAAACAATTCTGTTCAAGACATCCTGCTATCAACCTACACCGATCCTTCACCTTTTTTGAAAAACCCTGCACTAAATGCACTCGTGCACTACGTCACCGTCGATCACACAGCCAAAGCGATTGTCTTAACCTGTCGAGGCACTCTTGGCCTTAGCGACCTCTTGACCGATCTTAGCTTTGATTATTCCGAATTCACCGTGCCCGCGACCAACCAAGTCTTTATGGCACACAGCGGCATGCTCAAGGCCGCTCAACTTCTCGCTAAACAAAAGGGCAAAGTATTCCAAAAGATCCGACAAGGCATGACGATGTATCCCGACTATGGTCTCATTCTCTGTGGCCACTCCTTGGGCGGAGGTGTCGCCAGTTTGCTCACGGTCCTCTGGAGCCAAAAAAGGGGCGCCAAGTTCACAACGTCGTCACAGTCCGGTCTGCCACCTGGCCGATCCATACACTGCTACGCCTATGGTCCTCCTGGCGTCATGTCGCTCGATCTCAGTCACTATTGCCAGGGACTCGTCACCACCGTCGTACACGGCTACGATTTTGTCAGCTCCCTCAGTTTAGGTCTACTCCAGGACTTTAAAAACGTCGCGAGAAATCTTCATGCTGAAGATAATGTGACAGAAGAGATCATATCGAGAGTGATGCAGAGAATGAAGAAGCGCCAAGAAGAAGAACAAGATGACGATGAAGATCAATGGTTTTGGGCAATGATCAAGACCATGCGCGCTGATATGAACGCAGAAAAGATGTATCCTCCAGGCACTGTCTATCTGATCACAACAGAGAATGGAAAGGTGCGTCTCAGTCGCTGTGATGATGTGCACGCTAGATTTTCGGAAATTGTCTTTTCTCGTACCATGTTTATGGATCATTCACCTTATTTGTATGAACAAGCTATTCAGAAACTATACCAAATAAAACTAAAATGATACAGTATTCTGTCTTTTTTTTTCCTTTGAGATGATTACTTTTCATATTTGTTTTGAATAATGTAACTCTTTCGTCTTGGCACACAAGTAATTCTTTACAGACGAATTTCAATTGAAAACTTGTAAAATAAAACCCAGTTGAAAGTCACAGAGCTCTCCCTATATAAACCTCGCAAGGATCATCAGACCCCTCCCACTCTTTTTTCCCTCTTTCTACCACTTTATTTCACCTAAAAAGCTTTCAAATTCCGAACTTTTTTTTTTTTTCAATTCCCTTTTTTCTTCGTACCCCTTCTTTTTTTTTTTTCTTTGTTGTAAATTTGTTATTATTCAGTATATATAAGCGCGTGTTGTCTACTCTCCCCTTTCCTCTTCTTTCCCCCCCTTCTTTTACTATTTTTTTGCCTTGATATATATATATATATATATACATATAAATGGATTTATCTAATATGCTGAATGGCCCTTCAAGGCCAAAAGAAAACCACCTGAGACCCACTATGATGGGCAATGATAAAACTGTAACATCAAAAAAAGGAGAGAGAGAAAAACGTTCTAAGCGAGTCACATTAACCCAGATGATTATATAACTTTAGGCCCTTTATCAATTGAGCGCTTCCTTAAATACCGTTAAAGCGAGAGATCCAAACAGATTGAATGGATCCTTAAAACGAGACCGAGGTAAATACATGATATATAAAAAGTGTCTTTTTGTTGTTAACATATAAAAGATACCACTACAGTAACCACCATAACACCGTCACCACAAACATCATCTATTCTCTTTGGAGACCCCCTGCCTCGTATCAAAGAGTGGCGGCCCAAGCTATCACTCAGATCCGTACCTATCCATCAACATAAACGAATTAGACTTGACCCGCAGTATACCCAACCAGAGATTGAACTCGAGACACATGAAATTATGTACCAAGGCTTTGAACCGAGAACGTTATTGCTCGAGCCCAATTATGAGCTGCAGCGAGTTCATGCTCGAGGCGTCTTTGTGATGTTGGCCAAAAGAAATATTCAGCCTACATTTATCTTTCGATTACCTGAACATGCTTGGGTCAAAGATTTGTCTGGTTTAAGAAAGACAGCATCATTTGAAATGAAGACACAAGAAGGAGAAGTCTGGGAACTGCATATAAAGCCATCAAGAGATACAGCAGAGTAAGAAAACAGAGAAAAATGATAGATATGAGACTAACCATAAAATAGATATAGAGGCTATATGTTTGGATTTCTAATTCGACAAATAGACATGGTACGTAATGTGAAAGATTGCGTACATGAATTGGTTCGTCATCGTAAATTACCACTTGTACTTGATTTGGATGATACCCTAGTACGATTAGTGGGTAACGAAAATGGACGATTTGTGCCAGAAGCAGATATACCCAAATGCGAAGATCGTGTGGCTGTCCTTAAGGATGGTAAACGAGTCGTCTTGACAGAGCGTGTGCGTGAATTTCTGGAATGGGCGCAACAACTGTTTGATATCTCTGTCTGTTCACTAGGGTAAGGCAAGAAATAATAATAATGACAAAAGAACTCATGTGTATAATAGTGACCAAAACTATGTTGAAAATGTAATTGATGTGCTAGATCCTAATCGTGTATGGATCAAGGGTATCCTGTATTCAGCTAGAGCCGAGCATGACTATATCCGTACATCTCCCGAACCTGGCAGACCACCCAAAGACCTACAGGCGCTTTACTCATTTTGTGCTCTTCGTGACCAGTCACTCGGTTCAGGGTTTGCTCTTCCGCTGATACTTGATGACGAAACAAGGATGTGGCCAGCAGAACAACATGACAATATCATTGAAGTCAAGGGACAATTAAATAGTGAAGTGTGGACTGTATCACTTTTCCCTGTCGTACAAGAAACGTTACTATATGTGCATACAGAGTTCTTTCGTCAATACGATACTTGGTATGCAAGATCACAAGATGCCGAACATCAAGGTTTAGTTTATCCTAAGCCACCACCCAGTGCGATATCCATCTACAAAACTTACCTAAGGCATATCTTACGAGACATGATTGCTGCAAAGAAATCATAATGTATTATAGCTTTTTACCTTCCTTTTTTGTTTATAGTTGCACAAACTGAATAAATAACCCAACTCTGTCTTTTTTTTGAATTTCTTCTTTTCTTTTCAATGATCTCCATTTTACCATGCAAGGTGAAGTTACTTCATTTTCCTAGATCGCACTTACACCACGTCACCCATGCCATTGTCAAGGCCTGTTTCTTTCAAGACATGAACGAGTAAGTTTAATCGAGCTTTTAAAAGGACATCAAAGATTAACTTGAGCCATAGCCTAAATTATTTTTTTTCATTTACAGAAAATGCTTTTGAGATATCCATTGTAGCCAATAAACAAGTGATCGACCAAGACTTTATTCCACCACTGACCATGACACAATGTCACGATATGAAGTATTCAAATGATATCTACCGAGTATTGCAAGTGGATGATGAGGGTGGACAAGGTAAGGTATACACCTTGAGTCATGTGCGGAAATTGAATTGTTGTATTGTTGTAGGTGCAAGTGGAAAACGAATCAGTGATATATCTGAACCCTTAGCCCAGGGTAAATTTTCGATTTTTTACATGTCGACGTATCAAACGGACTATGTGCTGGTAAATGTCAATAAAAGATTGAATTCAAGATATGTAACACTGTATATATAGATCAAGGAGAGACGACTGAGACAGGCGATAGAATTGCTAGGGCAATTAGGATATCAATTTGATCAAGATTCGCTAGAATCTTATTTAGGTGATTCACCTCCGTCTAGTAGCCATACAAGTCAGGAGGATTTGAAAGAGGAGGATTTCGAAAAATCAGTCTTGACAGACGAACTTCAATGTGTCGGATTGAACCCTCATCTACGGTCAGAGTGGGCCATGACTGTACTTAAGATTTTGTCATATCCAGAACTGATCACGCCTGATGGTGATAGTAGGAGGTATTTGGGAAGCGTATCATGTGAACAAGGCAAATAATGCTCTCTCTCTTTCTTTAGGTTCTTTTCATATACAGCATCAAATGAAGGAATTTCACTTATTGCTAATCAAGCCATCCTAGACCTCTTTTCAGAAGCAGATATCTTCCAGGATGAAGAGTCACCGAGGTACCGCGTAATCCAGGTCAATTTAGCTGGTTCTAATCTCGATCGATGCGGTATTGTCTGGTCCATCTCACGTCCTTTAGCTGCTCACATGAACTTGTTGTATTTGAGTACATTCAAGAGCGCAAACGTGCTTGTCTCTTCGGATGATTTACCGAGAGCAGAAGAGATTCTGGCAAATGACCTTAAGGAAGGAATGATGGCAGAAGTTATATTAGAACCAGAGTGATAATAAATAGTGTAGACACACATTTAGTATTTCATTGTCAAGGAAATGGGAGGAGGGGGGGGGGAGCAATATTTAACCGCCTTTGGAAAAATATTTTTTAGATTTAAAAAAAGTTGTGAGTCACTTTTTGTTCTTTTCACTCTTTTTTTTTTCCCTTTTTCCATCGATTATGGTTCAAGCTAAAGACTTGGGTAATACATTCAATTGTCAGATCATTTGTTTTGATGATTGACCTTGTCTATAGTGGATCAACTATTACGTATTCCAACAGTTCATATTCATAATAAGGCAGTAGTCATTGATAAATTGACAACAATCTTACAAGATGGACCTAGCCAACTACATTTTATAAGTGGTAAGCTACTTTTTAAACAAGTGTCCTTAATTATGTACGTGTCTATATAGACTTTGATATGACCATGTCACGTCATTGGATTAGAAACAAGGTGACAGACGCATTAGAGCGAAATTCTTCGTCACATGGTATTCCCGCTAGATATGACAAGATGACACCCGAAGTAGGTTTAGATATATCCATTTGAAAAAAAGAAGCTAATGATCATCAAAGTACAAACAAGAGACAGCCCGTATCTATAACAAGTATTATCCAATTGAGATAAATCAAAACATGACACATGATGAAAAGGTACCTTATATGATCCAGTGGTGGACAGAGGCACACGAAAGCATTATAAAGCAAAGGATATCCAAAAAAGGTAAATACCAAAAGAGGAAAGAGAAGGAGGCTAATCATAAGGTATAGACATTGAAGCCATGACAGAACAAGTTAAACTTGAACTAAGACCAGGAGTTGATCAAGTGTTGACAGAATGTCAGAAAGCATCTATTCCCTTTCTTGTCTTTTCTGCAGGCATTGGAAACATCATTGAGGTGATACTGAAGAGAGTGGGTCTATACTTTGATAATATGCATATTGTGAGCAACATGATGATCTTTGATGAACAAGATATCTGCATAGGCTTCAAAGATCCCTTGATTCACGTATTCAACAAGTCAGAATTTCAATTAGAGACATCACCCTATCATAAACTGATCGAACAACGAACGAATGTGATCCTGATGGGAGACAGTCTGGGTGATTTACAGATGAGTCAAGGAGTGGATCATACCATCTGCTTGACCATTGGATTTTTAAATCATGACTTCAATTCACTCAGAGACAGCTACTTGAATGCATTTGATATCGTCATTGAAGGGGATGCGAATATGCAACCGGTGATCGAGCTGCTTCAATCATTCAATAAATAATTTATTTTATAAGAATGCACAACGATTCCTTTTCTTTGGTCGTACAGGAGGTGACAGCACTGCCCTAATCGCTTCATCAAACACGTTCTTGAGGCCCTTTTGTGTAAGAGCAGAGCATTCGAGGTATTTTACTGCGCCAATGTCCTTAGCCATCTGAAGGCCTTGAGGGTACGAGATAGGTGCCATACGCTTTTGCTTTAAGCGTTCGATCGTATCTCTATCTTCACGTAAATCTAATTTGGTACCAACGAGGATGATTGGAATATTAGGTGCATGATGACTAATTTCTGGATACCACTTTTATATGTGATTAATTTTACATATATTGATATATATTTATAGTATGACATACCTTTGTTCGCACATTTTCAAAGGACGCTGGGCTTACAAGTGAAAAGCAGCAGAGAAAGACATCTGTTTGAGGATAAGATAATGGTCGAAGTCGATCGTAATCTTCTTGTCCTGCTGTATCCCATAAGCCAAGATTGATAGGTTTACCATCTACCATGACATTAGCAGAGTAGTTATCAAACCTAATTTCATTGTCAACAACACACATTGATTAATAAATGACATCAATCTTACACCGTAGGAATATATTCTCCAGGAAAAGCATTTGTTGTATATGAAATCAACAGACATGTCTTTCCAACAGCACTATACAAAAAAAAAGTTTAGTTTTTATTCTCTCTCTCTCTTTATTGCTATTATGGGTTTCCATAGTTACCCATCACCAACGACTACACATTTGATGGATTGCATTTATAATAAAAATAATAAAAAGTGAAAAAAGAAACAAAAAAAAAGTTAATTTTGAACCCACTCGTGTGTAACTCTGATTTATTAAATAAAAAAATTATCGAGTGCTATCGAGCAGAGTTCAAAGGGCTGATGAAGATCCCTTGTAAAGACCAATCGAATTGATTTGACAGTAGGTCGAGCACAGTCAATGTCTATTTTGATTCCATAGCTTAACTGGGAAAACCGATGTATGCTGCACTCTTGCCATGATCCATACAGTTCATGCTGGACATGAACTTGTAAATCATTTGAATCCAGTGTTTCAGAGGTGTACAGGGTAACCCTTTTGGCTTGCATGTCTCCAACCATATAAAGACCAAAGTAATCATCCTTTTTAGGTGCTTTTTGTGCATAGTTTATGAGTACACATACAAATGCTTTTTATATATAAACTACCTCTGTAAGAGTACCAGCATGTTTCTGTGTCCAGATCAACCGCTTTATGATAAGAATGGTAAAGTATTGTGTTCTTGGCAGGTAAATGTACTTGTTTGTTGAATACACTCTCATAAGATATCATATTGTCATATTGAAAATCAAATGTCACTGGTGGTATAGGGGGTATTGTATCTATGTTTGTAATAAATAAACATTGATCATTCATACAACTACTCTTCACATCCATCACTTGCGCTTCTCCATCATTCTCTCTTTGTGTACTGGATTTATCAAGTAATAAAAGTGCGTCATACTGATTTTTTTTTTTAGTAATTTGTCTCTCTCTCTTTCAGTGTCTCACACTCACCACTTGATCTGCTACTTGCTCTCTATCCTTACTATCACCTATCATCTCAAGCTGACTATTACCTGTTGTGGTAATAGGATTGGATATGATATAAGGATACTGACCAAGTCCAATGGCAAAATGAACATCGTTCGTATGATCGAAGGCACCATTGTCCAAAAACTGTTGAACTTGATCCTTGGATACAAACGCGCCATACCTCAGATCAGCGTATCCAGCATGTATCTTTTCTGTTCTAAATCTCCATGTCATTACATCTATCGTATCAGATAACTTTGTGTTCACAATCCATTGATCTGGATGTCGTACTGCATGTGTATATAATGAATCCATATAAGGGTTAAGCCAAGTATTGTCTTGGAAATAGCATCGATTCAATCGACTGTCGGCACATGCTTCAAATTTTGTCTTCCCCATACTTTCTTTTATATTCATTCTCTACAGATAAAGTCAATTCATGTTTTTAACAGCAGAATATACGAGCTTACCTTATTGTTATCACCAAGAGATATGCCAGTACGATTGTACACATAGATTTCTTGGACATAAGGATATTTTGATAGATAATTGACCACTTCTTGAACGTCCTCTGTTGCATTCCCTTCGATAATCGCTGCAACATAATGGTCTGGTGATATTGTATAGGGTGTGTAGAGACTCCGTTTTGTTACTAAATCTTGTTGAAATGGCCAAATAACAAATGGTATGTTGTGTGATTCTGATGTTATTCTAATGTTGTTGTTCTTGTTGCTATAGTAACCAAGTAAAATCAAGGTCACTATAATAAATAAAGTGCAAGCAATAAGTTTGGAAGTGACCATGGTTAAATAAAGGAAGAAATGGAATGAAAAAGATCCGGGGATAAAGGGCTGTGTAACTTCCCTATAAAGGAGAACTTTACAGGATGAAAGAAACAATATATAGTCTTGGCAACCCCTCCTCTCTCTCTCTCTTTACACTGCAAACAATATACATCTTCTGTTTTCACCTCTGCCTAATTTTTTGTGATTGCTGAAAAAGAATAGGTATTATTGATCTTTCTATGAATCAATAAAAGGATAGGCAGTAGATCACATGATATACCATTTACCTCCAGGCACATAAATTGTTTCTTTTCTCCCTTTTTTATATTTTATAAACTGATGGACAGCCTACTTTACATTGACGACTACTTGGATGGTAATCTTGTCCATTTTTACATACTTTAGCATATACAAACATTTGCTTGTTTCACATGTAGTGATTGAAGCACTTCAGCTTGATCTTCAAAAGAACTTTACCTTATTGAAAGAAATGGATGGCTATGCTCAAGGTTGACTACATTATATATTCACACCTTTGTACACACTAAATTATATAATGCAGAATCCGTTGTATCTACAGCTCAAATGGCTATTGATTTGATTGATAACATTGACAGATTTGAAGCTGATGTGAGATTTGAAAAGTTACAACAATTGATAGATCTCTTGACTGAGACATCAAAACGTACAAGTGAAAAGGCGACACTGGCCAAGGTCACAGTTGAAGCAGTAAGTTTTTATATATAAAGAGATTGAGAGAATAGAATAGATAACAATGTATGTAGGTAGAGAAACACTGTAACCGACTGGATGCTAATTTAGTTAAATTTGAAGAAACCAACACGAGTGGAAATATTCATATAGTGTCACTTCCTGGACTGACACCTTCATCAAAAAGCTTAGTTGCTAAACTATCTGCCTCAAAGGACCCATTGAATCAGGATGTGTTGGAGAAGAGAGAACTTGCGGCTAAAAGTAATTGCGACGGGGTTAATTATCATGTATTCATGTATACTTTTTATTAGAGAGAAGAAAGGAGGATGTTCGTCTGAAGGCAAATAGCAGCAGCAGCAACAATAACAACAACAACAATAACAATAACAGTAAATCAAAAACATGGCCAAGAAGAAAAAATACCAAATTAAAATCGTAAAAAGAGAGAGAGAGAGAGAGAGAATATAGTATACAGTAGTAAAGTTGACACGTTTGAATCTAGATCGGATATGGACATGTCTGTTGATCCAAATGAACCTCTTTATTGCTACTGTCAACAAGTATCTTATGGTGAAATGGTTGCTTGTGATAATGCAGATGTAAGTTATATATAAACATATGAACTATATTTAACCATGAATAGTGTGAAATCGAATGGTTCCATATTGCCTGCGTCGACTTGAAGACAGTACCCAAAGGCAAGTGGTATTGTGATAACTGTACGCGATATAAAGCAAAGCAACGACGATAAAAAATAAAAAACCTCTTTATGCAAACTATGTGACACAGTGACTCATCTTCTCTCTCTTTTTTTTTGAATGCTTGGGTTTTCGAAAATAACAACACCTTTTAGACTGTTTTATAGAATGACAAGTACTTTGAGTAAACCTACATCACGTATGTACAGTATCTATGGGAATATTGTTACATTATTGACTATGTACATTCTAGTCATTATTGAGCAGACAAATCCTTTAGAAAACAACAAGAATGCAATTTATAGCATCACAACAGGCACAACTTCATTTCATGAATTCATATTGAATTATCCCAGAGGAGCATATACTGGTATGAGAACACTTGAAAGAAACGCAATTGTCGAATTCGATGCACACGTAAAGCGATTGACCAATTCACTTGCCTTGCTCAAGTGGGATCACAAAGATGACCATATCAACCAAGCCATGGCATCGTTCAAGGATCCAATAGAGCTAAAAGGAAAATTAGTACCTTTGCTCAAGAAAGGGCTTGAATCATTTTATGAACAAATAAACACTGAGCATGAGACCAAGGTGTCGGTCATGATTGCTTATTCCTTCCAGGTAAGTTCTTTTGGTATGACAAGCACCTTACTCAAGTTTATACGCGTTAGGAGCAAAAACCACGCTTTGCCGCTCACTTTACAAGGCTTGATCCTATTCTTCAGGATCGTGTCAAAGTGCGACTCGAGCATCGATCGAGATCAACGCCTGAAATTAAGGATTCGCGGTGGGTACGTGAACGTGCGGACTTGGAGGAAAATAAACCAAAGGATGTGAATGAGATCGTGTTGGTGGATTCAGAAGATAGAATATATGAAGGGATGGCGTCCAACTTTTTGGCCGTCAGAAGAGATGAATATGGACAACCTATGGTGATGTGTGCAGGGCTAAAGCACGTTTTACTAGGGACTATTCTAAGATTACTAGTAGATATCTGTGAAAAGCACCATATTACCATCGACTGGAACTTTCCAAGATTACAAGATGCAAGAGAAGGCAAGTGGGAGGGATGTTTTATAACGAGCACATCAAGATTGCTTCTCCCTGTCGAGACAATTTACTGTAGCCCTAATGAAAAGTAAGACGTACTCTTTTGAACATAAAGAAAAGACGTATTCACCTTTTCTTATAGGATTGAGTTTAAAGAGCATTCAGAGATCATAGAATTCCTTAGGCAACAAATAATGCAAGAACTCGCAAGCACAGCGTATAAAATACTTTAATAAACATTGTACCTTTAACAATGAAATGTCAACCAATAGTGAACCCTGAGCCACTTTTTTGTTTAAAAATAGATTAATCTGAATTTGAAGTGATAGGAAGAAGATAGATAGCAACAGAGCATAATCCATCGATTATTGTTATGATTTAAATGAACTCCTTGTTGGTAGGTCTCATCCTTCATTATGTATATAAGTGTGTGTGTGTGTGTAAATAAGCTGAAGGAGATTCATTTTGCAGAAATAGTTTAATTTTCTATCTTTTACCATCGCGTCGCACAAAACTACCCTTTTTACCTAAAACATAAAAAAAATGAATAATTTTAGCTTTTCTTTTTCATCCTTCTTTTTCTCATGAGTATCTATTTCTCTTATGACGAACAAAGAAAGCAGGATGCGACATTCACGGTCAAATCGATGGGCATTCAATTAGGCATCAATCTGGGTACTGCAATTGTTACCATGATTGGATTCAGTATTCTTCGACCTGTAAGAGAGGCAATACATTTGTATATATAAGGCTTAACAAGTATTAGAGAAATACACTTGTCTATGCTCCAAGATCAAAATTCTCAAAGAAAGGGCAAGTTATAAATTTAGTTAATTAAATTATAATAATTAATTGTTTGATATAGAAAGCAACCCCCCTTGATCGGATCACAAGGCTATTTTTCATGGATAAAACCATTACTCAAGGTAACCGATGAGGAATTACTCGATCAGGTGGGTTGTGACGCACTCATGTATATCCGATTTATCCGACTGCTGCGTAAATTGCTCTTTTGGATGACGGTCATTGGCGTCGGTGCCTTGATTCCAGTCTACATTGTGGCTACAAAATACACAGGGCAGGTATCACAAACAAAACTACACGTCTTGGTCATTAATCGTTTTATGTGTGTAGTGACTGGCCACCAGCAAGTGGAAGTATTGAAATTCTATCACTAGCAGGTATCAATTATGCCAATGGCAAGACACGAGCGGATGTTAACACAGTCTGGTACTGGTCTCCGTTTATTGCAACCTATCTGTTTTCGATCTTGATTGCCTATTTCATGTACAGAGCATCCTGTGATTACATCGATATGCGACAATATTGGTTTCGGTTACCTGAAAATGAAGTGACAATGAAGTCGCTCATGGTTAGCCCTGTACCAAAAGAGATGAGATCAGATGGAAAATTGAAAACTTGGGTCGAGTCGACTCAAATGATACAATATCCTATCAAGGAATCCATGATTGGTTATCATAGCTCGAAGCTGTCAGACTTATTTGAAAAACACAAGGAGGCAGTCCATCGATTGGAATCTACTTTGGCTTCTTATTTGAGTGGTGTGAGCAATATATATGTCTATCTCTACGGATGATTTGACTAAATAGTTATTATAGACGGTAAAAACACAGACACCAAAAAGAGACCTCTCATACGTATCGGTGGTTTTCTTTGCCTCGGAGGAAGGAAAGTGGATGCGATTGAACACTACACTAAAGAAGTAGCAGATCTGGAAAAAGAAATTAACGAGCTTCGATATGGGAAAAAGGAAAAGGCCAAAGTCGCACCCTATGGGTGGATATCGTTCGATCGAATCGAGTGGGCTCACCAGGCAGAACGTTCCTTAGAACATCAAAAATCCTTTCATGTTCGACTCTCACCTACGCCTCAGGATTTATTATGGCCCAACTTACCATTGGATGATAAGGCAAGGAAAGCAAAGAGAATGACAGGACATATTCTCTACTGGATATTTGTGTTTGCATGGATGATTCCCATGTCAGCACTTTCAGCTACTTCAAATGTTATCAACCTGATCCGTCTCATACCAGGCTCAGCCAATTTTATAGAGAATCATCAAATAATCATGGGCCTTATCCAGTCATACTTTACACCTGTTGTCATGGCCATCTTCTTTTATTTGCTTCCCATCTTTTTCAGATTTCTTTCACAACAGCAAGGATATTGGACAAAGACGACCTTGGATAGAAAGGTACTGGTTAAGCTTTATATCTTTTTTATAATCAACAACCTGCTAGTATTCACTTTAACATCCATGTTCATCGGCATCTATGGTCAACTGAAGGGATTGGTTCAATCTGGAGTAACTGAAGAAGTGAGCCTAATTGATTATATTATGCAGCTAGCCAAAAACATCTCACAGGTATCCACATTTTGGATCAACTATGTCTGTCTCCATTCACTCGGTCTTACGATGGAACTTGCCATGATTTTGCCTCTAATCACGATTACCCTTCGCAAGTTCTTTACGCGGCCCAGTCCAGCCGAACTTCGTGAACTGGCACGCCCACCCGAGTTTGACTATCCCAAGAACTACAATCTCTTACTCTTTTTCTTCACCATATCTCTCATCTATTCAGCCATGTCGCCATTCATTTTGCCCTTTGCCTGTCTGTATTTTTGTGTAGCTAGTATGGTCTACAAGTACCTGTTGATCTATGTCTACGAAACAAGAATGGAAAGTGGTGGGAAAATCTGGCCTGTTCTCTTTCAGACAGTCATGACCTCAACCATCTTCTTTCAATTGATCATGATTCTCGTCCTTGTCTTTAAAGGCGGTAACTTGCAAGCTTATCTTTTGATTCCACTTCCTGTTTTCACCTTGATCTACCAGTACTTTTACTATCGTCGCATGCACATCCATGGCTCGTACATCTTTGGCACACATTCCAAGCTTCCTTTGCCACAGCATGCACCCAGTATGGAAAAGACAAAGGCCGAACCTGCCAAGACGCTCAAGAGTCAGTTCCAAGACCCAGCTTATCATCAAAAACTGTCTACTCCTACCGTACACGACGATGTGAAGCATTTGTTACCCAAGGTATATCATTCGATACGACAAGGAAGCGAGCACCTGCGACATGACACAATCGAAATGACACATCAATACTCGAAACGAATGATGCATAATATGGATTTAGACAGCCGTAAAGGATTTAACCATCATCAACATGATGTAGTTGTCATTGATGAAGGCATAAACATCAAGTTTGAATCTGTGACCGAACAAGAGATTGTAGAGTCAGAAGATTACCAGGAAGAGAGTCATGATGATTTGACAAGGCAAATGTCTGTAGAAAACACTCCATTATTGCTCGCACCACAGCCACCGCCGGTTTCAAAGATGAACCGTAACATCACATCCGAGTATATTGAAATGTATACCTCATTCACGCCGAATCCAAGTGCAGTAAATGTATTAGACGAAGAAGAAGACGAAGAAGATGGTTCCAGTAGCCTTGCACATATGTATGAATCTCTAATTGACGTTTCAACAAACGACGCTCCTACGAGACGTCATACGCTTCCTCTGCCAAAAAAGCAGGTCAGCTCGGAACGTCGACTTTCTTTACCGTCCATTAAGAGCGAAAGAGAAAGTATCGATGATTCATTTGATATCACCGTTCCCCTTCCTGCTGCTACTACATCAGTGACAACAACAAGAATGACAAGAAGTCATACTTTGCCACCAACATACAGACCATTTAGAGTGCAAGAACAAATAGAAAATCCGTTTGAGCAAGATAACCATGTCATTGCCGAAGAGTCATTTATCAACTATAGACGACCTCGACCACGTCGTGTGTCTTATCATCAATAAAGAGAAAAAAAAAAAAAAAGAAAAAAAGAAAAAGAAAAAGAGAGAGAGAAAATAAAGATGGTTTGTATTACATTTTTGTTACTTTATTGTGTGTTCTTGTCATAAGAGCATCTGTATGGATTGATGTCATGACAACGGAAAGATAAAAGAATGAGAGATAAAAGAGAGGACGATTAGCAACCAAGACTAGTGATAGGCGAAAGTGCCGACTTGAGGCTTCCATCCGAGTTCATGATACCCCAGTGTTGCTCAACACCTGCCTTGTAAGGCTCATCGAGTGCAGAGAACCAGATCATGTCAATGTTCTTTTGACGTGTCTGGCAGAGCACATTGGAGAGATACAGTCTCTGATTATCGGCAGAGGGGACTGAGGCACCAAAGTTATCACCAGCGGTTGGCCAGCCTGTTTCCGAGATACGTACGGGCTTGCCTTGAGCTACGCTGACCACAGACTGATAGTGTTGCATCAGAGTGTTTGCTCCCTGATCAGCCGTGACACCCTCCCAGTAAGGGAATGCGTTCATCATCAAAAAGTCCAGCTGTTCGACAACGACAGGAGGGAACTTATAATAGACATCTGCGTTTGTCACACTGACCCCCTTAGGCTTGACTAGAGCCTTGACCTTTTGTATGTATTGAGCCAGTGTGTTGGCGTCGGTGTCGTTGCGATAGAGCACCTCGGAGCCAACAATGACGGCATCCACACGGCTGAGACTTTCACCAGAGTTGATGATGTTTGTCAAGGCTTGCATCTCGCTTGCAAATGTATCAGGACGATCGATCCACATACCGAGATAGATGTTCATGCCCAAGGCATTAGCCGCTTGCAGAGCCAGTTGTCCTTGATTACAGGGAGACAACGAAAACACACGCACTCGGTTTGTGTATTGCTTAATCTTGGTAAAGTCAGCCTTGAGCTGGTCTAGGCTAGGACAAGCGTTGGTATTGATACCATAGTTGAGACCATAGAAGACGTCAGTGGCAGAGACGGCCAAAGAGAAAAGACCAAGTAAGGCAGCTGTAGAGAACAATTTCATCCTTTGTATATATATATGTGTGTGTGGAAATAGGTTCTAATGAAGAAAGAAGAATGACCCAAGAGAGAAAAATAGAATAAAAATAGAGAAGGGAGACAATTAAAGCGACGCTGATGGGTTAGCACGGAAGCGGAGGGGAAAGGCAGGGAACAAGCCAGTAAGAAAGAGATGGGAGGAAGGGAAAAGAGCGCAGACATCTGAAACCTACACCGCTGAAAAAAAGCAATCGATAAACCATAATTAATTTTGGGCGATCACTATTACTCAGGTTTCGAATAACAGAAAAGAAAAAAAAAAATTCTCGGCCTGATTCATTTAGCCTCTGCCTCTGCCTCTCTGCCTCTTCGTTCTTGCCCTGCATTACGTCAGACTATAGAAGAANGAAATGAAAAGTAAACCATCTAAAAATATATTCGTCTTCTTTAAGGGAGGGGGAGGGCTCATTTTAGGGACTCGTAGCTTTCATTTCGTCTCTGATTGCCCAGGATCAGGAGCTTTTTACTGTATTACTTTTTTGTTTAGTAATTCTTGGCAGTGGGCGGCAAGTTTATGTTGATGTACCGTGCAAGCATATGTTTCATCTGGCATTGGCTCCCTGTTTGATCATGACGATATGTATTTCATAAGATATGAGATATAAATCATATTTGGCTTCCCTACTGTCACAATAAATAATTTACCGTCATCGTAGTACTACATACAATAGTCCAGCGTCTGCTAACTTTTATTATTGATATTTTCTGCTTGAGGATTAATATGGCCATAATAAGGTCTATGTCCAGCCATCATATGTTTGTAGGAAAAATGAGCTAGGGGTTTGTCTTCGGTATGTGTGATGCTCTCCTTGCTTTTGCGTTTGGGATGAAGCCTCCGCACATTAAAAGGTGTAACAGCTGTAATGCTCAGCTGAATTATAGTGAATGCTCGTTTACGGAATACAGAGATACGAAGTATTTGCGATATTGGAATATCATTTTTCGAAAGATTTCGCAGCCATCGCTTTAAACTCCCTGTGATATTCACCTGGATTGTTGGTGTATAATCTCTATTACGGAATATTTTCGATTCCAAAATGTCATTTATGCTCCTGACGGGCATCCAGTAGTCGAGAGTCTACAGCATGAACATTTGGCTTGAACTTTAATATGCTTACTTTATCAATGTAATGAACAGCATAATCAAGTGTTCTTAAGCTGCATTTTACTCGCAAGAAAAGAAAAAATGAGTACAATCACTCATGTACAGCGGTTCCACTGTCAATCTGAAGATTTAAAAAATAAAAATGCAACGATTGTTCCAAATTCCTCTTTATGTTGTGAAAGGGTTCAACCTATCTTGAAAGTATTTTGATCATAATAGACACTATTTAAAATTCAAGTATAGTTTCATCAAACGGTGAAGTAGATAACAAAGCAATTAGCAGAAGACTGTTAATATATCAATAATATTCTATGAATTAAGCGTGTATACTAATTCTTTGTATCAGTTGCTTGATTGTATGGTTTATAAATCAACAAAATTTAACACAAAAAAGGTAACAAAATAAATAATG
>JAMYHX010000287.1:0-100335 GCA_025529335.1 Rhizopus sp. PT2906 | reverse complement strand
TTTGATGATGCCACGTGTCAATTGATACTGTTGCTTATCACTGTTTTCATCTTTATGCTTCTCTCATCAGAGTCTTTTTCTCTTCTTCTTTTCTTCTTTTAAATGTATTTCAATACATTATAAAACAAGAAGAAGGAAATTGGACAAAGATGAGGATTAATCTCTATGAATATAGAATAGGTTCAACTATACATGACCACACACACACATATATATATATATATATATATATATATATCAAATACTGAATGAGGGTTTACTTGTTATGTTACCACCATTACTATTCGAAGCATAAAATTTACTGCATAAAATATAATCTAGATGCATGTGGATGGCTGTTACACCAAATTATACACTGTATTTAAGTCACTGCCTTTTTTCTTTTTTCTTTTTTTTTTTTTTGTATTGTCCCAGCTGATGAACTAATGGTTGATTCTAATAAAGAAAATGACACACAAGAAACAGCTCAGCTAATGGAAGAAAATAATGATAAACAACAGATTGCCATTCCTCGAATCGTCTTAACAGAGGCTCCACCTATTGAACAAGAGAAGGTTCTTGAATCTGCCATAAGCAATACCACTTCTCAATCACTATCACCTACTCAAAGCACACATAGAAAATCAATATCATCTACTAATGTATCAATGCCCCTTCCTTTAACTAAGGATTTGCTGAGACGAAAGAACAAGATAGAAAAATTATTAAATCGACAGGAAAAACAGAGCTACAAACCACCCAATCCATTAGGCATATCTTATCCAGAGGAAACAGCCATAGATGAACGGATCGGATTAGATCCATCACCTTCATCTCGATCAGGAGGACTAAGGCGTCGTCGTCTCTCCTCTTCTCATAATGAACTCAGATCAGGTACAGCAAGCAACACGTTGGTCAATCATCCGCCTGAATGGCAGCATGATGTACATCGATCTTTTAATACTACAGCTACAGAATCAAGTAATTATAGATCAAAACATGCAGGAACAAGTGTCAGTGGAACATCACATAGACATAATAACACATCTTCAAACAATGATAAATTGTATAAACATCATCGATATATAGATCAGCATCATAATGATAGATATTATAGACAGCTACAACAGGAGAAGCTAAACAAAAATAGCCAAAAAAGTAAATATTATCTACTTGAGATGTTATTTAATGCAGCCAAAAGAGTCGTCCACTCTCGAGTCTCTGAGACAAAAGGAATTTCCAGCATTGAGGACTTTAGCTTGTTTTCAGTGGCCCCAAGTAGCCCTTATAAAGATAGGCCTACAGAAAACCCACCCATGTATTCATCTTCACCAAACTTGAAGAAATCTGCCTCTCCAATAGTAACAAATTCAAACAGATCGACTCATAGATTATCTTGGTTATCACACTCTACGTCTAATACCAATGCTGAAGATGATAATAATTCTATATGGCATACATTTACAAAAGAAGAATCATATATACCCCAGACAGAGACAATCCCACCTCCTCAAAATAGAACATTTCCTGAAGAACATGTGCCAATCAATCCACTTCAGGGACGCTCTTTATATCTATTTAGTCCAACAAATTGGCTACGTGTTAAGATATGGCTATTTATTCGATCAAAGTAAATATAGTAACGTACACTCAATGGTTTGCTCACCTTGGCCTTTGTAGATATACCGAGTCCTTCTTACTTTGCTTACTGATCCTTCACTGGTTTCTGTTGGCCTGTGTACCGATAACATCAAACGAACAGAAATCAGTTTTTGGTAATCAGTGGGTGCATTTTGCAATACTGTTCATACAAGTGATATATAGGTAGGCTATCCTTTTTTTTTTCTCCAGGAATAATATTGATTCCATATGGGATATTTAGTCTTGAAGCGATATGTAAGGTGATAGCATATGGTCTATTATTACCACCTGTATACGCTAAAAGTGATAAAAAACCATGTACATGGCTTAATACTTGGCTATATTCTCCAAAGAATATTGAAGAAGAGAAAATACCCTCCAATAAGCATTCTCCCTTTATATTTCACAAGGACAACAATAAGCCTGGAAGCAATCATCGTGCCTATCTAAATAGCTTTGGAAACATTTTGGATATAATATCTATTCTATCCTATTGGGCTGATTTTATATTAATGAGCTATAGTTACCCCAATATGTCACTTTTTAAAACACTAGGTGCATTGCGACCTATTCGTCTTTTATCCATTATACCAGGCACAGCCGTAAGTGTATACATATACGGGTTTAGTTTGTATCTAAAGTTCTTTTAGATGATTTTGGAATCATTGGAACTAAGCTGGGATGTACTGCTTGCAGTTTCCGGTCTTATCTTATTCTTCTTAATTCTGTTTGCCTTGCTTGGACTGGTTTCCTTTCAAGGAGCGTTTTCTAGAAGATGCTACTATATAGGAGATGATGGATCTTGTAAGTATCAATTCATTTTGAAGAAATAGAGTGTTCTTTTAATAACCCTAAATCATTAAGTGATGCAAATAGAACCAGTTCAATATTGCTCTGGATATAGGAACGGTACCTCTGTCATGGGCCCGTATAATATCCAGACTGGTACACATGATTACTATGGTAGTCATGGCTACATGTGTATTTCGGGTCAAATATGTGTGGAAGATCCCAATAACAATCCTCAGTATAACTTTGTAAACTACGACAACATCTTTTCTTCATTACTGAGCGTTTATACGTTCGTGTCGCTGGAATTATGGACTGACCTCATGTATCAAACACAAGACGCTGATTCATCTATTGCGGCATTGTATTACTGTTTGGGGGTATATATCATCTCATTTGTCATGTCATTTTTGTTGTTTGGTAAGGGCATATTTTAATCCCTTCCTATGCTTACACTAATACAACTTATTAGCCGTTATTACTTCTGCTTTTGCACGAGTTCGTCAGTTTGGTTCTGGAAGTGCATTTACTTCAAAGGAAAAGGGGTATTTGATTTTACGAGACACGGAAGAAGCCAATACAAATGAAGACAATGATCCGATATGGATGTTTGATTACCATCGGGATGATTTCAGGAAGGGCTTATCTACCTTGAAATTACGTTGGCTTCTTGTTCATCTAGTAAGAAGCCAAGCGTTTTATTATTTTGGAGGCTTTTTGGTTCTTCTTGATTTAATCTTTATGTGCCTTCGATCATATACTGCATCTGAATCACGAATCGAACTGATCAATAACGCAGAAACGGCATTCACTTTTATCTTTGCTATTGAAATCGTCATCCGTATGGTAGGCGCGACAAGCTGGATGAACTTTTGGTCTTCAAAAAGAAATGTTATCGATTTGTTTATTGCTATAACAACATGTGTTATCCAGTTGCCTATGATACAAGATTCTGCTGCATACAAGTATCTTACCATTTTCCAAATTTGTCGATGCTATCGCCTGTTTCTTTGTATTCCTCGAGTACAGAGGCTTGTGGTAAGGCAAAGACCTAGTCATAACTGTATATTGTGTTAACAATGTGTTAGCTTGCTGCTTTGGGAACAGGTGAAAATGTTTTTAATGTCATGGTATTCCTTATCTTGGCTACAGCATTATGTGCAACCATGTTTATGCAAATGTTTGGTGGTGACTTTAACGACCTGTTTTCATATACAGATGCTGAAAACAGATTTGACACATTTTGGCAGTCGTTTGTCTCCCTTATTATTGTATACACAAGCGAAACTTGGACAGTAACTATCGATGATCCCCTTCTTTATTTTGTTCATCTGCTCATTGTTTAATTGTAGGAAATCTTGTATAATGCTATGGCTAGTCAAGCGGGAAAAGGGTCAATCTATGCCGCGATTGCTCTTAGCATCTACTTTGCTTTTGGTAGATACATCATGTCTGGTTTATATATCGCTGTAGTTTTGGAAAATTTTGAATTAAGTGATGACTATATTCGGCGCTACCAAATCAAAGACTATATTCATCGTCATCGGTTCAAAGACTTTGGCAAGACTGAAACCATCTTGATGAAGATATTTTATCCACTTTATCATTTAGAAGACAAGAAAAACTTGCATGTACCAAAACTACCGGCAAGTTTAACTGCTTCCTTATCCAAAGCGGATATCACTGAGCTTTTGGCTGATATTCCTAGAACAAGACGAAACGCGATTGTTGATGCGACAGGTCCTTCAGTTCTAGAGAAAAAGTTTGTGTCTCTTTATACCAAAGTTCGTGCAAATATGCCACTTTTAAAAAAAGAGGAGAATGCTAAGCCTACGCCATCGTAAGTTTTACTTTGTAAAAAAAAAAAAAAGGTGTATTCATTTTGGTTGTTAGGAGCACATTTGTGCTGGACAACGATGATACTCCTGACGATTATGATATAGTAGCCTCTGAAGAAAATCGTGAGGCTATGAAAGAAAGAGCAACCGTTGCTCGCTCGCTACTTATATTCTCTGATAGAAGTCGAATCAGATACTATTGTAAAAAGCTGGTAGGATCTAGTGTAGATGGACAGGCAGAGAAACGTAACTTGTTCAATTGGATCATCATGATATGTGTATTTATTAGTATTATCATGGTCATCTTGGACGAACCGTCGACAAGAATGATAAGAAAAGACACGATAAGGCAGTCAACTTATAACACCATTGAAATTGCCTTGAGTATCATCTTTATTATTGAATTGATCATACGTATAATTGCCGATGGGTTGCTTTTGACGCCGAATGCTTATCTTCGCAACCACTGGAATCAGTTAGATATATGTGTTATATTATTGAATACCATTACTATCTTTATGGGAACAGAACAAGCGCCTCGTGGCCTTAGTACCTTTCGAAGCTTACGTATCCTTCGGCTCATCAGATACTTTAATGGCATTCGAGATATCTTTGTTTCCCTTTTTTACTCCTTCCCATTAATGTTGGATGCCTTAATATTCACCTTGCTTGTGCTCATTCCTTTTGCTGTATACGGTGTCAACATCTTTGGTGGACTCATGTGGCTATGCAATGATGATTCTGTGCTTTCCCGTGGTGAATGTATTGGAGAATTTACCAACAATATCGGAGATGATGATTCCTCTCCCAGCATATTAATTCCTCGTGTATGGCAAAACCCACAGAACGGCTTTTATTCATACGATAACTTCCCTTCTGCATTGCAGCATTTGTTTTCACTTACCTCGACCGAAGGATGGGTCGATTCAATGTTTAGTGCTATGAGCACACCGATCGAGCCTGACATTCAGCCTAGCTTCGACTGGAATTCTGCCACCGTATACCATGGCTTATTTTACATCATCTTCATGATCATATCCCAAGGCACAATACAACTCTTTGTTGGCGTAAGTTCATTTAATGAAGCAGTGAGATATATATAACTGATGATCGTAGGTCATTATTGAAAAATTCAAAGAAAGAAGCGGAATTACAACCTTGACAACCGCACAGCGACAGTATTGCGATCTTCAGCGTATGTTGGCAAACGTTAAGCCTACGATTAAGGTTTTTCCGCCACAGTCTAAAATATGTCGTTTCTGCTATGACTTGGTTATAGAAAAAGATGGCATGTTTAACAAGATAATGATGTCCGTCATCATCCTAAATGCTTGTTTGGTTGCAAGCGAGTTCCAAAATGAGCCTGACTGGTTATCTTATATCCAAGGCAAGTCAATCCATTAGCAAAAAAAAAAAAGGAAATGGCCGCTTACTCCAATTCTATAGAGTATTCATATCTGGTATTTTCAATCATTTATGTGTTTGAATGTGTTATAAAATTTCTTGGGCTTGGTCCAAAGAAGGTATGAAGAAGAATGATGATATAGTTTGGTGTTTATCCTTTTTTTATATATATATATAGTGGATGCGTAGTAAATGGTGCTGGTATGACTGCACGGTTGCATTTGGAGCGTTGCTTTCTATGTGCCTACGTTTTGCTTTACCAACGCTTTGGTCATTTCGGGTTGAGCGGTATTGCCTACTGCTTGCGGCATTTCGTCTAGGAGAAGGCATTGATTTTCTAGAGACACTTTATCATACCCTTGCGTAAGTCAACTCATAGATCTAGAAAGTGCTGTACATTTACGTTTTCATTTTGTATACAGTAAGTCTTTACTTTCCATTATTCAAGTTTCTGCCGTTTTTATGGTAGTTATGTGTCTGTTTGCCATGATATTTATGGAGTTCTTTGGCTTAACAAAGTATGGGACTTATGGATCAAGACATACAAACTTTAGGGACTATGGAAATGCATTACTCTATCTTGTACGTTTTACAACCGGTGAAGCATGGGTAAGTAAAGAATGCATGTTTTGGAAAGAAAACTAATGTGTTAATTATTCAACATTAGAATGCTATTATTATAGATTATGCCGTACAGTATCCTAACTGCAGCCACTCTTCCAATTATCTCGAAAATGATTGTGGATCTTCTTTTTGGGCCTATGTCTTGTTTGATGCATTCTATATCATTTGCGCTCATATCTTTATGAATTTATTCACTGCCGTAAGATATCAAAGACGATATACTTTTTATCATACTAAAGTAGATTATACACACAGGTGATTATCAGTAATTTTGAGTACACTTATGAAACCAGGACTCGGTTTACAAAGGTTACTAAATCTGACCTTCGAACGTAAGCCCGTAGAGAATCCAAAAGAAAATTATCTAATGAGCTTTTTCAAAGGTTTAAACAATCATGGGCTGACCTTGATCCACAAGGAACAGGCTATATACAAAAAGAAGATGTTCCAAAATTGCTTCACAAGCTAACGGGGTGCTTTCAGTTTCGAATATATGACGATGAAATGGGGATTGGTAATATAATCAAGCACTCAAAACTAAATCAATCCACGTCAGAAGGAACAAATGCTACATCATATGATGAGAAGCACCTTGAACAGAAAAACACTGAGGTTGACGTGAATGAGCTTAACAGGTATTTGGATAAAATGAATACAGAAGAAACTCGGCGTCGAAGATTCGAGTATAATATATTAGTAAAGGTAGGTGTTATCTATATTGTCTGAATTTGGGCTTATTTATTTGTATTTGCTTTTGTAGGAAATTTTAAGAGCAGAAACTTCAAAGGGAATCTCCTTTGATAATGTACTGACTATCTTGTCTTATCGTTTAATTGATATTTCAACAGCTTTAACGTAAGATCTTAAAGTGTGTGTAATAGAAGCTTGTCCTTATTTTTATTTTTTTTTAACTATAGGCTTGATCCTCTTATATCACGCTTAGAAATGCTTGAACAGCTCACTCAAGAATATCATTTAGAAAAGGCTGCTGGTTTCTTTCTATCTCAAATACAAAAAAGAAGATTTATTCATGCATTATGGAAAAAGCGAACCGAGGATGAAGTTCAGAATCTAGGAGTGACATCAACGAGTCAGTTTGACTTTGGCTCACCTAGAATAGGTCAAAATAACCAGTTTTTGGACACCCCTAAAGAAAAGAAGAAGCGATCACCACCAGGTAATAAGAATATTTGAAAGAAGAGAGTGATTTATTTATCTAGCTATCTCTAGTGCCTCGCATAGTCATCAATACTGTGCCTACTATTGAAACCACCAGCTCTTCACCTACCACAGTTGCTGGAACAGTTAGCTTTCCTGTATCGCCCATGTCCGTGTTTTCAACCGACGCTCATTATACTCCATCTGGATCTCCTGGCGGTGCACCTGATTCACTAAGTGTTGCTATTGGCACAAACAGTTCACCGTCATCGCCATACGCCGAATTTGACTTTAGTGGTGGTCGAAGCCCAAGATCCGGCAGCTTTTCCATGCATTCACCTGTTCCTTCTGGCCTGAGTCCTACCTCTCTTCGACAAAACTGGCTACTGATGGATGCAAATGCAGATATGCCAACAGAAATTTCGGATGGTTTAATGGATTCTATGAATCATAACATATGGGCTGGTAAGCGGCTTTTGAAGCATGTTATAACAAAAACTGAAAAATGATATATAGGAATGCTCAAAGAGGAAAGCACTCTGTAAATTGTTATACCCTAGACTAATAAGCCCTTTTTTTCTTTCTGTTATTTATTTTAAAATAAAGGGTACTTTATATTATTTCCTTTATCAAAAATGACAGATATACACACTGACGCGGTGTAGGAAGAATGTCAACAATGATTATTGAAATATTTAATGTGAAGGGCTTTTTACACGATCAAATGGACAATCTTTGCTTCTTTCACATCGTTATAATGACAAACAAACCGAGAAAAGGGCGTCCTTACATAAAAAAAGAAGTGGGGCTATCCTTGTACAAGTAACATTTTCGCACGAGCACGTGATTGTGTGCTTATACGCATCTTGTAAGTCCTTTTTCTTCTTTCTTCTTTCTCTTTTATCTAAAAGAACAACAATGTCCCTCTTCTCCTCTTCTGCTGCTAGATTGACTGCCAATACACTTAAGGTATAAATTAAATAATCCTCGAGGGGATCATGTTGTTAACTTTAAAGGATTCTACAGAGACAGCTTAGAAGCTATTCCTCAAAGGTGTGTATTTCATAAAAGAAGTACATATTTTAATGTTGTGATTAATTGCTCATCTTTTTACTATAGATTGATAATATCAAGAGAGTTGGTGTTATTGGTGCTGGCCAAATGGGTTTGGGTATCGCTTACGTTACAGCAAATGTTACTAGACTTCCAGTCGTGTTGATGGACGTCAACTCAACGCAGACCGAGAAGGGATTACAATTTATGAGTAAATTGTGCTATAACCCGATCCGCTTGTTGAATCGTTGCTCATTAATACATGCGCTATAGATAAACTTTTGGAAAAGGATGTTGCTAAGAACAAGATTACTGAGGATCATGCAAAAATAACGCGTGAGTTGGTATCTACGACAGACAAATTGTCTGATTTAAGCGACGTGGATTTCGTCATTGAAGCCGCATCAGAAAATTTGACAATCAAGACAGCCATTTTCCGTGAATTAGACAAGGTGTGTAAGGAAGACAGTATTTTGGCCACAAACACCAGTTCGATCAGTATCACAAAGATTGCTGCAGCTACCAATAAGGCAGATAAGGTCATTGGTATGCATTTCATGAATCCTGTTCCTGTGATGAAGTTAGTCGAGATCATCCCTGGTTTGGCTACTAGTGATGTTGTTCTTGAAAAGACTCGTACTTTGGCAACTGCAATGGGAAAGACGTGTACTGTTGTTTCTGATATTCCTGGTTTCGTCGCCAACAGACTCTTGATGCCATATATTAATGAAGCTGTCATGTTACTGGAAAGCGTAAGATAGCTCTAGGATACAATTAATTGATTACTAATTCAACCATATTAGGGCTTTGCTAGTGCAGAGGACATTGATACCACCATGAAGCTAGGTACAAATATGCCAATGGGTCCCTTGACATTGGCGGACTTTATTGGTTTGGATACATGTCTTGCTATTATGAAAGTACTTCATGAAAACACGGGTGACTCTAAGTATCGTCCAAGTGTCTTGCTTCAAAAGTACGTTGATGCTGGATGGCTCGGCAAAAAGACTGGAAAGGGAATTTACAAGTATTAATTTATTGAAAATAAAGCAAAATATTCTAGAGTTTTATAAAGTTTTGTTTTACTATCTTTCTATTATAAAAAAGACTGATTGTAGATGAATGATCGGCAACAAAGGGTTGATCAAAGGATGTGCAGTTTTATTTTTTATGACCAAGCTTTGAGTGTGAATATGTATAAATGTGTGTAGTTGTTTATTACTTGACTTTTGCACCGCAATGTCCATAATTTTCATACTCAGGAACACAGACTTCACCATCAGGGCAATCATTTAATCCAATTATGCATACTCTGCCAGCATCTATCATGAAAAAATCTGCAAGGTGTAAGTCTTAAATTAAGTAAACAATAGATTGTACCTATGACTGCAGCGTTAACTATATTGAACATTATGCAAATCATTGTGACAAAAACCAGTGGTTTGGTGCATAGCATTTTAAGATTACAAAGAAAGAAACAAGAAAGAAAAAGAAGGGGGATTTTTATATTAGACATCACTTTTGGTGCTTTAATTTTCATTTCAACCAAGCAAAAAAACTGACGTCTATCGGAAATAATCTAGCAAAGATGTATTTCCCTTATTGTATAAAAAAAGAAAATTCGCGTAATGACGTGCAAATTGCATGTTCAAGTTGATGCATTATGATAGCATGAGTTTCTTTGCAGTAAGAAGAAACTGACGTTCAGACGATACTATAAAGACTTTTGATATGCAGTCATTCTTCTTCTTCTTCTTCTTCTATTATGGTGATTCCTATTGAGAATTGAGCCAAGAGTGACCATGTACTCATAGACGTATCGTGCTGATAAAAAGAAGATGCTCATATAGACAAATAAAAATCAGTCACGCACGCGCGAAACAAATATAAATATGCACGCGTTAAAATGAGATATCGCGTATTGTTTTGACGACAATGAATAAAAAGGACAAATCAATAAAGACTCCATTATCTGAATTTGTAGATTATACACCAAGGACACCATTTCGAAGACTACAAATAAACCCAAATATACAAGTGTCGACAGCTGGTATCAGTTATGCTAGAGAAAAACGAGCTCAGTACTTTCATCAGTTAGCACAACAATCAACTGCTACTCTTCAACCTGGATCATTTATGGATTCGCCTTTAGTAAGAAGACATGTTGGGATTAGTGCTCATGTTGACGATATCAATTCTGAAGAGAGTGAAGAAGATACTTTCTTTACAAAGTACCAACAAAAAGTGTATATATGTAAAAAGAACATAAAGAATAACTCTATCATAGAAAAACGGAATGGAGGCTCGAGGATTTCAAGATAGGAAAGCATTTGGGAACAGGAAGGTTTGGAACTGTTTATAAAGGACAGGAAAAATCAAGTAAAAAGGTTGTGGCATTAAAAATCCTCAACAAAAAGGATCTCCAGCATTCAAGAGTTGTTCCATTTGTTAAAAGAGAAATAGAAATACAGGCACATCTTCAGTAAGTTCTTATCTGTATGTTTGCATGAAAAACTCATGTATGATATTAGCCACCCTCACATTCTACGGTTATATGGATACTTTCATGATAAAATCAATATTTATGTTGTACTAGAGTATGCCGAGAAAGGGGAGCTTTATCAAAAATTGGCTAATGAAAAGAGATTTGATGAGAAACAAGCAGCAAATGTAATTGTTGTAATATATTCACAACTATAAATATTTAACCTTTATTGCTGTAGTATTTGGTTCAATTAAGTCACGCATTAGAGTACATACATCGTCTTGGTGTGATACACAGAGATTTGAAGCTAGAAAATAGTAAATTACAATGACAAAAACAAAAGGGCAAGACATATACTTATATAATAATATAGTTTTGATATCAAAGGACGGATCTCTAAAAATAAGTGATTTCGGATGGGCAGTTCATGACCCAAAGCCAAGGTAACGAGTGAATTATTATAAAGTAGAAAATAGATATTGATACAAGATGACAGACGAAAGACATTCTGTGGGACATTAGATTATTTACCACCAGAGATGATTGATAATGAACCCCATACAGAAGCTGTGGATGTTTGGTCACTAGGGATTATATGCTATGAGATGTTGACAGGCAGACCACCGTTTGAACACCTAGAAAACGATGAAAAAACAAACATTGAAAAGACATATGAATGTATAAAGACTGTACGTATTCTATTTCCAAGCTACATAAGTAACGAAGCTAAAGAATTCATATTGAAGGTAGAGAAGGAAGAAAAAAAAAAAAGAACAATAGTAAAAGTCTAATCAATGATTTAGTTACTACAAAGAGATCCAGCAAAAAGAATGAAATTATCAGATATGGAAGAGGATACTTGGATTAAGGCCAATATAAAGACGATTGTATGATTATTGTGTTTGTGTTTATTGGTATTATTTACATAATAATTTGGGGTTCTGTAATGTTTGCAGAAATGGTTTTATGAGGAAGAATAGAGCCACCATTCACATAAATCTCGTCATTGATCGTAACATCATCACCTAATACTGAACAGCCTTCCAGTCTAGACCATCGTCCGACAGATGAATGCCATCCAACAATGCTTGATTGAACCCACGCATAATCCTTTACTTTAGCACCTTCCATAATGACACATCTCTGAAGACGTACACCATCTCCAATGACAGCGTTAGGACCAATAACCACGTTTGGACCAATGCGACATCCTTTACCAATCTTTGCTGTAGGGTGAACCATCACATTTCCCTTGTAGACATAGTCTAGAGTAGGATTGGCAAGTTCTTGGGGTTTGTGCTTTGTCAAGTGAGATAAATAAAGGCATGTGCCGGTTAAAAAGTCTTTTGGTTGTCCAACGTCCATCCAAAAACCTTCTAAATCGAATGTGTGAAGTTCTCCATCCTTGGCGACAAGAGGAAAGATTTCCTTTTCAATAGAGGTGGGTTTTAACTATCAATAGTATGAGTATCACGTAGACGGGTCGATAAGAAATAACTTACTTCAATACGATTCAAAATGGAAGGATTAAAACAATAGATACCAGCATTAATCTTGTTACTAATAAATTCTTGTGGTTTCTCTACAAAGCGTTCAATCTTTGTAGAATCAGGGTGATTGACCACAACACCATATTTTGATGGATCATCGACTTTGGTTACCTATTTTATAAATCAATCTCCATATCTTTGCCATATCACGCTTTAAATCAACTTACGATAATAGTTCCTTCATTTCCATGAGATTTATGAAAGTCTCTGATCTGTTCAAAAGGATAATCACAGATAACGTCACTGTTCAACACAAAAAAGGGAGAATCATCCTTTCCGAGGATATCTCTTGCTAAAGCTAATGGACCAGCCGTACCGAGAGGTTCAGTTTCAACAGAGAAGGTAATCTTTACGTTATATTCTTTTTCGTATTCTTGTAGAGCGGCAACCATGATTTCTGGTCTGTAATTAACAGCCAAGACAATATCTGTCACACCAGCCTAAATTTTTATTTGATACCATTTAAAGATAAGAACAACGTTTTATGCAATTTTCTTACCTTGGATAGGTTTTCGATTTGATGAAGAATCATGGGCTTATTAGCAAACTCAACGAGTGGTTTAGGTAATGTGAGTGTGAGTGGTCTAAGACGAGTACCAAAGCCTATTTTAAGTATTACTATTTACAGTTCTATCTTGTCTGTTTATTTGACTTTACCGCCAACGAGAATAAGTGCTTTCATGTCGAGAGATGAAGAAAAACGCAAAAAAAAGAAAAGAAACAGCTGGTAAAATAGGAAAAAGAACGTTTTTAAATTTAAGGTTGTACATGCACTAAAAATAGCATAATTTCAGCCAATCATATATCGTCATTTTATATAGTGTCAAAGGTAGATCCGTCTTTGCCTTTTCGCCCAGATAATATGCATAAACGGGATGACGATGATTGTATATACCAATAGTCAATCTTTCTTTTTATAGACTTTTATTCTTCATCATCAATATGTCATTCCTATTTATAAATATTTGTCATTTTGATTTGTTGAGTAAAAAGAAAGAAAGAGAGAGAGAGAGAGACATGCATCGTTTTTAATGCAAATCGTAATTTAAAACTACTTTAAGGTAGACAGGGCTATGCTATCAAGTATATATGATGAGTAATCTGTCTTCTATTCATTCCAGTCTATCTTATATGAAGCAGGCTGACGAAATAGAGAGAGAGAGGGAGAGAGAGTTATGAGAATGACTTGGCAGATCATTCTTTCTCTTTTGTAACTATTAAAAAGACTGTGATATAAAATAACATGTAAGCTGAATAAATACATTAGTTGTAATTAATGATCCTAAAGAAAAAAAAACATTTGCACTGACAAAAGCAGATTGAAAGGATTATATAACATTGGAATATAATTAAGAGAGACACTTTCATACATCTTTCATTGTGTCTTAACGCTGTGATATCTGATTGGCTAATGGTAACTAAAGATGTTTGGCTTGGTGTTGGTTTTATTAAATTCATAATCCATACTAATTTTAGTGATCTTGGTTATCAATCTTTTCTAATTTTATCTTTTTGAAAGATATAAAATAAAAAGAGGGAATTGAAACTTAATCCTGTGCCAACAGGGGGGAGGCAGAAGGTAGCTTGATTCTTAGTAAATCTGATCCCGTCCATTCTCTTTTTCCTCTTGTTTCCTTGCTCTTCTCTTACTTTAAGCTATTCTATCATCATTTTATGAATAATTTCAGAATATAACTATCCATGTCTTGATTTCATATTGTCTTTGTGTACCTTTTTCAAAGGATCAAACTGCGTCCTTTATTAAACATTCACAAAATAGTTTCCTATTGTTTGATATTTTAATTATCGTTACACAATTTTACTGTCCTGTCAGGGCGTCAATGGGGATGTGTGCCTAAATTAGTACAAAGAAGGGGGGCGCACAGAGTGGGTGACGCAGATTATATATAAATACAAATCATTAACCAAAAAAGGGGACTTTCTCTTTTTTACTTTTTCTTTTTCTTTTTTTTTTCCTTAAAAAAAGTTTGTATTTCTTCTTAAACTTATCTTAATAAAGTGGCGTCATACAACAATAAACCAGAGCAGAACCCTTTTGAAGACTCATCTGAGCTTGGGTCAGCACCAACACATCATCCGAATCGAGATCTAATCGATTTACAAGACAATAAACCTGCTCCACCCTTCTCAGCCAGTACGTCTTCCTCTTCAACCTTACAACAACAAGAGTTACCGGCTCCTGCTTACATACAACAGCAGAGTCATTTAAAAAGAGGCGATTCCTCATTTGCTCTAGATGAAGGTAAAAAATAAATAAACTATGGCTTTATTTGTACCTTAAAAATTGACATCCAATAAGGTTCCTTTTATGATGAATCAGTTGTGGCTCATGAAGACGATGATAATCTACAGCTACTCACCAACAGAGGACCGATTGCTGGACGATATGATCGTATCACTCCTACAAACACAGACAATACCATCCCTTTACACAGACCCACATCGCAACCTTCACCCATAAAGCATAAAAAACCAAAGTTCGAGATAAAGGATGTGTTTAATCGATTGCTAGGCAGAACGACCGTGAAGGAAGCTACAGGAGAACGTATTATATATATTAATAATCCAGAACTGAACGAACAACAACGATTCTTACATAATCGTGTCTTTACTGCAAAATATACAGTCGTCACTTTCTTACCAAAGTTCTTGTATGAAGAATTCTCAAAATATGCCAACTTGTTTTTCTTATTTATCTCTGGTATCCAAGTAAGTTGTGTATGTTTATTAGATGTATCAAACTTAAAAAGGGACATGTATTAGCAAATTCCAGGTATTTCGCCTACTTCAAAATATACAACTCTCGTTCCTCTCGTCATTGTATTATTTATTACTGCCATAAAGGAACTCGTGGAAGATTGGGTAAAGATGAATTGTTGCTTTAAAGATAATTTATATCAACATGCTTATATAGGGTGTACATCGTTCTGATGCAGAACTAAATGCTAGAAAATGTAAAGTATTGGTTGGTACACAGTTTGTCGAGAAGGCTTGGCGTGATATTAAAGTCGGAGATGTGTTGCGTGTTGAGAGTGGAGAGAATTTCCCAGCGGATTTGATATTGATCAGTAGCTCCGAACCAGAAGGGCTTTGTTATATCGAAACTAGTAATTTGGATGGGTAAGGGCGAATCATGTAAAAGTGAACAGAAAGGGAGAGAGCTGATTTTATGATATAGCGAAGTGAATCTCAAGATTAAACAAGCTTTACCTCAGACAGCGACCATTCTAAACCCTGTTGATATGGCACAATTACAAGGAACAATTAAAAGCGAACAGCCCAACAATCGTCTGTATAACTATGATGGTGTATTGACTACTGCCTCTGAAACAGGCAAGACAAAGGACTATCCATTGGATCCTACTCAGATGCTCTTGAGAGGAGCTCAGCTTCGTAATACACTTTGGATTTACGGCATTGTAGTCTTTACAGGTCATGAAACAAAGCTTATGTTGAATTCAAGGTAACAAAAATAGAAATTGTGGCTTCTATGCATTTCATTCATGTGTTTAAAATAGCAAGAAGCCTTCAAAAGTGTCTAATGTCACACGTATTACCAATCGTAACATTCTATACTTGTTTGCTATTTTAGTTATCATGAGCGTAGCATGTGCCATCGGTGGTTTAGTATTTACGGTAAATGATGCCTGTCTTGATGTGAACAAAATGTTAACTCGTTCTAATAGATTCAAAAAGGCCCTTATACCGAAGGCTATTTAGCATTGAATTCAGTTCACACTCGTGCTCAAGCCTTTGGATATGATATCTTGACGTTTTTGATTTTGTTTAATAGTTTTATTCCTATCAGGTTTGTTTTCAATTATTGTTGATCGCATGTTCTTACAAGTCTTCTAGTTTAATGGTTACCATGGAAATTGTAAAATTCGTCTTGTCCTTTTTGATTCAATCCGATCTAGACATGTATTATGACGTGACAGATACAGCTGCTGTAGCTCGTAGTAGTAGTCTGATCGAAGAATTGGGACAGGTTAAGTTTGTCTTTTCCGACAAGACAGGTACATTGACTTGCAATGAAATGCAGTTTCGACAGTGCTCCATTGCCGGTTTATCCTATGCGGATAAAGTAGAATCAGATAAACAAGCAAGAGATGGTGTGAATGACCCTACCTTGCAGTATACCTTTGCTCAACTACAGGAACATCTCAAAACGCATCCGACAGCCAATGTGATTAACGAATTTTTGACGCTATTAGCCACTTGTCATACAGTCATCCCAGAACCTCAAGAAGGTTCTGACGAAATCACTTACCAAGCCTCGTCGCCTGATGAAGGTGCGCTCGTCAAAGGAGCAAGCATGCTCGGCTTCAAGTTTCATGTAAACAAAACACAAAAGAAACATTTCACACATAAACTTATTGTTCATCTTAGACACGTAAACCTAATTCGATTACATGTACACAACGCGGTCAAGACTATGAATACCAGGTATTGAATGTTTGTGAATTCAATTCAACACGTAAAAGGATGTCAGCTATCATTCGAGGACCTGATGGAAACATCAAGCTGTACTGTAAGGGCGCCGATACGGTAATTCTTGAACGACTGGCCGAGAATAACCCTTTTGTGGAGAATACGTTGATTCATCTCGAAGATTTTGCATCCGAGGGTCTTCGAACCTTATGTATTGCCATGAGAGAGATTCCTGAAGAAGAATATGCACGCTGGTCACAAATTTATGATAAAGCAGCCACAACGCTTGTGAACCGTTCAGAGGAACTGGACAAGGCGGCAGAAATGATTGAACAAAATCTGTTTTTGTTAGGTGCCACAGCCATTGAAGATAGATTACAAGACGGCGTTCCTGATACGATCCATACGCTGCAGGAAGCCGGTATCCGAGTTTGGGTTCTGACAGGCGACAGACAGGAAACAGCAATCAATATCGGTTATTCCTGTAAATTGCTCAATGAAGAGATGAGTTTAATTGTGTGTAATCAAGACAATCATTGGGAAACAAAGAGCTTTTTGGAAGCAAAGCTCAAAGATATCAATGGAGCTATTGAACGAGGAGAGGAATTAGAGGTAGGACAAGCATTTATATTGACAGTTTTTCTTATGGTCTATGTTATAGCCTCTAGCCTTTGTAATTGATGGAAAAGCACTTACGTTTGCATTAGAAAAAGACATTGAAAAGATATTGTTCGATTTAGCCGTGCTCTGTAAAGCAGTTATCTGCTGTCGTGTTTCTCCTCTTCAAAAGGCTTTAGTTGTCAAGCTTGTTAAAAAGTACGACAAGTCTATTTTACTAGCTATCGGCGATGGAGCCAATGATGTATCCATGATTCAAGCAGCCCATGTTGGTGTAGGTATTAGTGGTGTCGAAGGTTTACAGGCCGCCCGTAGTGCAGACTTTGCCATTTCTCAATTCAGATACTTGAAAAAGCTACTACTTGTCCATGGCGCGTGGGCCTATCAGAGACTGAGTAAGATGATCTTTTACTACTTTTACAAAAACGTCGCTTTATACCTGACGCAATTCTGGGCAAGTATAATCATACACATACATACAATTGTAGACTAACCATGTGGTGTATATAGTATGCGTTCTATAATGGATTTTCTGGATCGACTCTATACGAATCCTGGACAATGTCATGTTTCAATGTCATCTTTACCTTCTTACCTCCTTTATGCATCGGTATTTTCGATCAATATGTGTCAGCCAGAATGCTCGACAAGTACCCACAGATGTACATGCTTGGACAAAGCAACGAATTCTTTAATCAAAAGAAGTTTTGGGGTTGGTTCTTCAATGCCGTCTTTCACTCGCTCGTTCTCTTCTTCATTGGCGTGGGTGCTCTGAGCACGGATGGTGTTTTCCAAAGCGCCTGGGTTGGAGGTCAGTGGTGGGTTGGAACTGCTGTCTTCACGGCTGTTTTGGGATGTATCTTGTGGAAGGGAGCTCTTATTACAGAGTAAGTGTTTATAAGAGATACATTTTTACATTGACTCATGTGGTTTTTTTTTTTTTTTTTTTTTTTTTTTTTTTTTTTTTTTTAGTATTTGGACAAAATATACAGTGATTGCTATTCCAGGATCTATGTTGATTTGGTTTATTTATCTTCCTGTGGTCTCATACATTGGCTCTGCTATCTCTGTGGATATCTTTCCCGAGTATTATGGTATTGTGCCTATGCTCTGGGGTAACGTCAACTTTTGGCTCTTTGTTCTTTTGGTACCTTTTGTTTGCAACTTGCGTGACTTTATCTGGAAATAGTAAGTGATTTTGAATGATAATGTATGTTGATATAAACACATGTTTATAGTGCCAAAAGAATGTATCGTCCATTGCCATACCACTTTGTTCAAGAGATCCAGAAATACAACCTACCAGATTATAGACCTCGCATGGATCGATTTAGACAAGCTGTTAACAAAGTTCGAAGAATCCAACGTTTGAAAAGAAATAGAGGATACGCCTTTTCACAGAATGACAGCGACCAAAATAAGATCATTCGTGTCTATGATACCACACAACAGAAACCACTTGGTTAAATTCCCCCCCCCCCTCTTTATTTTTTTTTTTGCATATAAACTGTGTTCAAATTCCGTTGTAAAAAAAAGGTGTTTTTATTACTAGTAGTAAATATCTATACTCCAGAAAGATATCACAATGAGATTTATGCGATCTACCACATCCACGAAGGATGCTATGGAAGCTCAAGGAAAGTAGTTGTGCAGGAGCTGCATACCTATAGCTAGTTATTAGGTTAATCAAAATTAAAGAGTAGCCCTTTTTTACCCTTGACGTTCTAACCTCGCCAACTGTTGCAACTATAACATCACCTTGCCTTTCTCTTCTTTTTAGTGCTTTGTATAGGACATCTGTTATTCCTGTTCTATGCTCTTTGAATCTAACACTGTCCTTTCCGAACATTCCTGAGCCGAAAGCAACAACTGGTGTTTTCTCTCTGTCATATGTGTTTCTTTGCCACCGTTGATCAGTATGTTAATCAGTTCTTCTCTTGCTCTTTGAACTCCTTGATACACAATGGAAGCCTCCCACAAGTGTTTTGGATCCATAAAAATTCAATATTTTCTGAAGGTTGACCATTACACAAGTCGTGAAACCGCAACTCTTTCTCTGTACGCTTGACAGGCACAGGAATAGTATATGGTTGTTTCAGAAATGTTGTTTTCCATTGTCTTAATTTCCAGAAAGTAATGTCGTCCCAAGATGTCGTATATATGCGATATTATTTTTAGACCAGTGCTTGCTATTCACTTAATCCAAAAATAGCTTCTCGTTTAACCTTTTTTGTGCTGAATCGATTTATTAAATAATTATTTCCATGATTTTCTCCTCCTTTATTTCTTTTTGTAACTGAATGTCTGAATCAAAGGCTGTCATTCTTGTCGGTGGACCTTCCAGAGGCACACGTTTTCGACCTCTTTCACTCAACTGTCCAAAACCACTTTTCCCTATTGCAGGACGTCCTCTCATTCATCATCATCTCGATGCTTTATCCAAAGTGGAAGGACTAAAGGAAGTATTAATTATTGGTTTATTCGAAGACAAAGTATTTGCTCCTTATATCGAAACAGCATCCAATGAGTTCCCTCACTTAAAGATACGGTAAGTCACTCTCGGTATGAAAAAAAAAAACATTCTATTGACCATCATTTAGTTATTTGCACGAATACTCCGCGTTAGGCACGGCAGGAGGCATCTATCATTTCAGAGACGAGATCTTACGAGGACATACCAAACAGTTTTTTGTGATGCACATTGATATCGCCTGTTCCTTCCCCCTGAACGACATGATTCGTTCTCACATGAAGCATCGTGGTGTGTGTACAATGTTAGGCACCAAGGTCCCCGCAAGTGAAGCGACGCGTTATGGATGCCTTATTGCTGATCCAGATACAAACCAAGTGCTTCATTATGTAGAAAAGCCGGATACGTTCATCTCTGATCTGATCTCTTGTGGTGTCTTCCTCTTTGACGTGTCTGTGTTTGCAGAAATGAAAAAGGCATTGGATCGCAAGGAAAATGAGCATCAGACTGATTTCTTCATGTCAAGTTCAAGAGATGAGTTGAGACTAGAACAAGACATTTTGAGACCCTTGACAGAGAGTAATAATCTTTATGTTCATGTCACTCAAGAGTTTTGGAAGCAGATTAAAACGGCTGGGTAAGAGAAACAAATGAGACGTATACAGGTGAACTGACATCATTGATTCGCTCTATGTAGATCTGCTATTGCTGCTAACGCACTTTATCTTGAATCAGCTGCCTGTGAGAAGTCAGAGAGATTGGCCAGAAATGATAGGCCGGATGGGCCCGAAATTATAGGCGCTGTTTATATTCATCCTTCAGCACAGGTAGATCCCTCAGCCAAGATTGGTCCCAATGTCTCTATTGGTCCTCGAGTACAGATTATGGGAGGAGTGAGAGTGAAAGATAGCATCTTGTTGGATAATGTTCAGGTAGGAAAGGCAAGCTGTATTCTTCACTCTATCATTGGTTGGAATAGTCGAATTGGGTCCTGGTCTAGAGTCGAGGGCTGTCCTATCTATGGTGAAGACGGCAGTTCAATGATGAAAAATGGAGTCAAAAGCCAAAGTATAACTATTCTAGGTAAAGATGTATCTGTGATGGATGAGACGATTATTCGTAATTGCATCGTTTTACCCCATAAGGAACTCAAGTCTTGTTATCATAATGAAATCTTGATGTAAAAATAAACCAACCACAGAAATGTATTCAAACAGGCTCTTTTTTTTTTTATTCAATCTAAAAAAGTGTAATTATGACTACTATTTACTATGATACAAAAAATGGTAAAGATGGGGAATAAAAAAAGAAAGAAATGTGGTTTAAGCAGTTGTGTTGACAGATACATCAGGCTTAGTGGCCTTTCCTGTAATACGGTTCTTGAGCTCATCCCACATCAATTGACGTTCATGGGCTACACCGGGGCCACCAAGGATAGAAGAGTTTTCTTGAGCACGACGAAGCAAGTAAGGAATGACTTCATCAATCATACCATATGGCAGGTATTTGTAAGCAGCGTATCCATGACGAGCCAAAGTGTAGGAGATCTGATCTTGCATGGAAAACAGTTGGCCAAAGAGAACAACACCTGAGTGTGGTGAGATATGATTTTTTTCCATCTCCTCTATCGTCAGAATGACTGAGTCGCGATTATGACTGGCAACCATAAAGACAATGGGTGAGTTAGACACAGTGAGTGTTTCGCCTGTAGATTCTTGATGTTCACGCAATTTGTTGACCAAATATTTAACACCACCATTATAAGAATCATGAGTATCTTCAAGTGTATCATGAATAGGTGAAGGATAGTTCATGTCTAATGCGCGTTTACGTTCAGATACCATGTAGGCACCACGAACTAACTTGGCAGCAAATACAAAGTTTTCTCGCTTTGATAACTCAACATCCAATTCTAACTTTCCCCGTGCGGATTTTGTATACATTTGATCTATAAATATTATTTTTTTTTTTTAGTTTCTGGAATTTCTCCATGCACTAAACTGACTTACAAGTATTATACACAGTGGGTCCAGAGTACTGGTTTTCTATACGGCGATTGTATTTACGTTGAAGGTTGATAGCAACATGATCAATAATGTTTTGAAAGTAGGATTGCTCTGCATCTACCATGACACCAACCTTGAGTTGATGAGCCAAAGAACAAGCTTCATCAACACGTTGAATCATACGATCATAAGCTTCGAGATCTTCGGAGGTAAGCATAACCGACTTGGAATCCATCTGACTTGTTTTCCACCAGATATCCCGACCAGGGCCTTGTAAATTAAATAATTTTCTAAACTCTAACAGATCCAAGGTACCCTTCTCACGTTTCAAGTGATCGATAATCGATTGACGCTTCTGTTCTTGTTCTTGACTTTCAGCAGGAGGTAGTACCTTTTGAATGACTTGAGAGACACCTTGAGCATCTAGATGGCCATTTTGCTGATAATCTAAAAAGGCTTGATCAAGGGCAGTAACAGCCTGGTTCAGACGCAAGAGTAACTCCGGGGCAGTAAAACCAGTGACCTTGACGGCTACCATGGCGTTAGCGGATGCACCCCCGGCAGCGGTTTGGATACATGTCTTGATCATCTTTAGGATCACATCGGCTTGTTGTTCATCACGATAGTATTTACTTTGGCCTTCGGGTCGTTCCTCCTGCTTATCTAAATGTAAGTCAGCTTCTACTGATAAGTCCAAGATACAATTGATCCCAGACTGGGCTAATTTATCCATACTGGAGATACACTCCTCGGATGTTTCACCACCACAGAAATGACGGAAAAAGGTTTGCTTGATAAACCAATAGACAGGGGCCTGAAGATGGAGTCGTTCGGCGGCAGCAATCAAATGAGGTGCAGCATTTACTAACCAAGGGAAAGCACACAGGCGGTAGACAAAGAGAGCCAAAGCAAGTTCTTCAGTTGTCTTGGCTTGGACAGCGATACGGTTGTCCATATCTTGTAACTCGGCCACCGTTGTCATGCTCGGGTTGGTATTGTAGTTATGGATTGCCTCTGCTTCAGCAATACTACGAGAGTAGAGATAGAATGATGATGTCAAGGCCACACTAGCAGCGATACTTTTAAATGGAAGACGAGATGCTTTTGGTTTACTAGTAGCAGAAGAGAATGCTCTGTGTACCGTTGGCGGTGATGCATGGGGTCTTAATAAGCGTAAGGAAGTAGGCGGTGCAGCGCGAGCAGCGAAAGAGATAGTTCGGTGCATGGTTTATAGATAGGAACAAAAAAATAAAAAAGAGAAAAAAAAAAAAAAGAATTTAAAAATGTGGGGCAAGTGTTATCTACGCCGATAAACAAAATCTCGAGCTTAAAATAATCTTCCCTTTTGTACACCATACTTGGGCACAATGGCTTCATTTAGTAATTTTCTCACGAAGGAACCAATCAATTCTCGTATCACGGTTACAATTACCCATTTTAAAGTTTTGACAGGGCGTGTGTGCAAACTCAGTGGCTTGTATTCTATGCCTTTTTCTTTCTCATTCTCTCTCTTTCTCTTTTCTTCTCTTTACTGAACTAATGAATGACGTATTCTTTTGAAATAAGTTCTATGGAGAATGTATTTACCATAAAAGGAAGCTATCATCTATCTTCACTTTCCATAGATAATAGAACCATTCATTCTCAACTTTTATTTGATAAGGAACTTTAATGCATTCATATGTAACCATTGCTTGACATTACCAAATACGTTTCAGAATAGATTTGTTTGAAGAATAAAAGGAGATGTTAATCTACGAGTATAAGATTCAATTAAAATAATAATAACAGAACATATGGTTGACCTTGGAATTAAAAATAGCAGCCTGATGTAAAAAAATAAACTGATATACAGTCAAATCTATGGAAATTGGCGTTTTCACAAAAATAACTGTCATTTTCATAAAAATGATTGGCTGAAATGCAAAAACAATTGGGAGAAATTGAAAAATAAATGTCATAAGCTCAACGCTTTTTGTCATTTTGGCCAAGAATATTTGTCTATGCTAAGTAATTAAATTAGGCAGTTAACTTACAAAATTGTCCCCTTTTCTTCTTAACTGAATTTTGTTGTTATTTTTTTTCCTACTAAAAATATTTTCCAACAATGAGCACATTTTTTATAAAGATGGACAAGACAACATTTATAATGAGGAGAAATCGTTTACGATCCGATGGAGGATGTTCTTACACAAATTGATGATCCGAATGTGATTCTTGAAACAATTACTAGTCAGAGAACCTATTTAAGTGTTAAACGCCCGGAGAAAACTGTTGAAGAGTCTTTTCCTAAAAAGCAACCGAAGACTAAAGTACCAGATTCGGATAGATCATACAAAAACTATAGCGATTTTACCAGAGAGACGTTTATAGATTGTGTAATTGAAAAGCCTGAAGAACGTGTGGGTTGGTGGCCAAGGCTGCAAAAGACCTAAATATAAATTATCGCACTCCATTAAGATGGTGGAATAGCTATAAAGAAACAGAGGAGATCCCATATAAGAAATCCGAAGGAAACAGTGGCTCTAAAAGCTCGTTCACTACTAAGCATAACGAGTATCTACAGGGTCTATTGGATAATGATCCTCAACTATTTTCGGATGATATTATGAAAAGTTTGACTAAACAACTTGAAGGCCTCACTATCTCAAAGTCGCAACTAAATAATCATTTACGTAATACAATAAATATGGCTTTATTGAAGAGGACGTTGAAGAACCCGATTCTACATCGAAGATAACTTCTCGCCATCATATCGAACTGGATCGTAGAAGACATGAACTGGAAGATATGGATGGTGAGCAAGTGGCTGCCTTTTATGTAGAAAAATACGGTCCTTCGCCCTCAGCATTAAGCACATTTGGGATTAGCCACAAAGATAACGCACCTTTTCAATTTCTTTTCGATGCTAAAGATATCCTCAGTAGAGCGTGCAATACAGTGTGAAATTCAGGGTTTAATAATTTCCAAAATGAGAGAATGAAAAAGCAAGGTAGATAATTTCCACCGAATATTGAGCCTTTATACAATCAATGATTTGATTTTTTTAGTCATATGCAACATAACCAATCATTTGTATTTACATATCACTCGTATCTCTTTCTTTTTTTGCTTGAGACTATATTTATTATTATTATTATTATTATTATTATTATTACTATTATTATTACTACTATTATTATTTCTTCATCAGATAAATTCTATACTTGTAATTAAACAAGGGTGTAGTAAATATCTGTGATGTGCCATTTTTAAGCGTCCTTTAAAATTAAATGCCCGAAATAAAAATCAGATAAAGTGGTATAATCTGATAAATTTTTTCTCTTTCTTTATATTTCTCTATTTATTTTTAAATGCCACCCAACATACATAATGACTTATTGGATGGTAAATCATTAACTGGTGTGCTATCACTTGATAAACAACCTCCTGTGAGATATATTGAACATGGACTATTGGATATTGAATCATGTATAGATGATCCATCTGTACTAGGTCAACATATAAGAAAGAACAAGAAACCTATTAAAAGAGAAGATGTCTATATTGAAAAGAAGTTTAGACTAAATCAAAATGGAGTCATCATGCTTAGAAGAAGAGGATTGACTTGTGAAGAACTATTTAAATTATTACCTCTAAGGACGACTGATTCCATAACAGAATTGGATATCTCACGAAACAATCTGACAATGTTACCAAAGGAGATGTTTACTTATTTGAATCAACTACAAGTATTCAATGCAGCATCAAATCAACTCAAGGAGATATCAACCGAATTTTATAATCTAAAACAATTAAAGGTTCTCAACCTATCACAAAATCAGATTACACATATACCAGCTGAATTACCAAAGAAGACGCCTAACCTGATCACATTACGTATCTCAGGCAACCAGATCAGTCAATTACCTCCTACTATTCACTATTGGACTCATCTAAAGCATTTACATCTTGGTTCTGTCTATGGTGGAAACCAATTAAAAGAACTACCTCCGACTATCACCCGTATGCAAACATTAGAAGATTTAGACCTATCCAATAACCAATTACGTCTTTTACCCGATAACTTTTTCTTGTTCAGTTTAATATCTCTAAACCTGTCCCATAATCAATTGGATTATATACCAAAGTCAATAGCCAGATGTACTCGCTTGAAATCACTCAACTTGTCCAAGAACCATCTCACCTGTTTACCTTCCGACCTAATGAACCTTCATCAACTAGAACTATTTGATATCAGTGAAAACTTATTGTGTATCATGCCTGCTGAAATACTCGAACGATTATCCTCAACCGCTTTACTTATCACAGGCAACCCTTTGACTCGCCCTGGCCACTGTGACCTACAGCAAACGTCTCAGGACCCTTATACAAAAATATTATCTCAAATGACCCAGCGTGCCTTACCCCGGTCACCTGTTCAATCGCCTGGTACCTCTCGACGACTCCTAGTGGACCCATTATGTGATGTCCCATCTTCCTCCACTTTATCACTAGAGTCCTTGCAACAGGATGATGATGCAACGATTGATCATGAACTCTCTTTTCACGCACGACAGCTTAATATCTCAAAGTCACATTATACCTCTCAAGATATCTCCCCCATCTTGCTAGATACCCCCAGTGCTTTGCCTTCCGAAACCCAGCTGCTGCCTTCTCTTCGTGAACTGGCTGCTCGTACGATCATTTCCGAGGCAGTAGCTATACCATTTGATCTCTTGCCTGATCATCTGGCTCAAGACCTTCGATTTACCAAATCCTGCTCTCATTGCTCAAGGCCCTTTGTGAATGAGTGGATTACCTCTGTACAGGTCAAGAGTTTTGCCGGACATCCTGCCGTTGTCAGAAGAGTTCGGTTTTGTTCTTTAAAGTGTTGGAAGTTTTGTATGCCTCCTGAAACGAAATCGGTTATCTGTGTGCATAAATGATATAGTAATAAACCCTATTTATTCTCTCTCTCTGTACGTGCTTTATATATGGAAAGCCAGTGTGACACATTGGGCATAAAAGAAAGGGTTTTATTATTAAATTAGTTTCTATTGGTATTATATGCAGAAGATGCTGTATTTGCAGAGTGTTGTCTTGCAGATATAAATCCTCTCGATGTTCCATTTCCATTCGTCTATTAAGAGAAATATGAGTGCTTTTTGCTCTTATCTAGACACTTTACTTACATTAGGTGAAAAACTAAGTAGAACCGTATGACGACCGTTCATCAAAGACTCGAATTTTGAACTCATCTATAGAGTAAATCAATGATTTGTCTTTTTATACATTTATGCCTATATGACTTACCACAACAAAAGAAATAGGAAACCCTGCATTATTACATTCTGACTTGATAGCAAGGATATCGTCCGCCACCATCGCCTTCAATAGACGATCAACATCTATCTTTGATATTGATTTACCCGCGCCATATCCATTCAATTGATCATACTGATGCTCTATAATTCGCTTCACTCTTGAACCTCTAAACACGTCTGCCAATTGAGACAAGGTGATACGATCCGGATGGATCTGTTGAAGAAGTCGACACATCTGCTGAGCCTCTGTTGACATGTTCTTTAAGAAACTGACCGAATGCTGATTTGCCACACAATTATCGCACATCTTTTGACACAGAGCCGGATTGAATCGCTCACCAAAGTAACTCAGGATCTGCTTTCGCCTACAATCTGCCTTGTTGTCGCAATACCGCATCATGGTATTCAAATTATCTCTCTGTCGTTGCTTCTGCTGCCAGCTACCATCACCTTGATCAATCAAAAAGTTGTGGGTACGCATGTCCGCAAAGGAATAATAAAGACGACAGATGGCTGGTAACCCATCTCGTCCAGCACGTCCTGTTTCCTGGTAGTAACCTTCAAGCGAGGACGGCATCGAAAAATGTACGACGTATCGCACATCAGGTTTATCAATTCCCATGCCGAACGCGATCGTCGCCACAATTACACGGATCCTGCCAGTTTGCCACTCATTCTGCACTTCGGTTCGTTCGGCTGCTGTCATCTTGCCGTGATAATGCTTTGTGGACACACCATAGTTTCTTCTCAATGATTCAGCAACCTGCTCACAGTCCTTGCGTGAGATACAGTAAATGATGCCAGATTCCATAGGTCGTTCCTTGATAAACTCATAAATTTCATCTAAATGGTTACGCTTTCCTTTTCGTTCGACCACTTCATATCTAGATTCAACTCATTAGAAGAAGAGAAAATATGATTACAAGCACTACTTACACTAGGTTATTTCGGTTAAAGCTCTGTTTGAGTATCTTACAATCTTTCATGCTCAAGTTATGAATAACATCCTTTTGAACTGCATCATTGGCCGTAGCTGTAAGAGCCATGATAGGTACCTTTGGGTAAAGCTGCTTCAATGAGCCCAACAGCTTGTAGTCCGGTCTGAAATCATGTCCCCATTGCGAGACACAATGTGCCTCGTCAATTACAAATCTTGCCAGCTTGCTACGACTATACAGATTATCCATCACGTTTCGCAACTGGTCCGACTTACTCATAAGTTCTGGAGTGATATAGAGAAGTTGTAAGGTAGGATTGTCCTTATACAAGTCATTGTAGATCCATTTCTTTTGAGCAGCATTGACGGAGCTGTTGAGCATGCCTGCTGCAATGCCTCGACCCTTGACCAGCTGTTCGACCTGGTCTTGCATAAGTGACAAGAGTGGAGAGACAACAAAGGTGACACCCTGTGTCTTGTAGTTTTGAATAATGGCAGGCAGTTGGTAGCATAAACTCTTACCGCCACCTGTCGGCATAAGTACAAACACATCATCGCCATTGAGTGTCGTGTTGATCGCTTCTAGTTGGTTGGGTCTAAACTCTGACAGCTTAAAATTTTGAACAAGTGCTTTTCTGACGTCTCTTGACCATGGATATATTTGCTCGCGTTGAGATGAGGGTTGGTCATTGTTATTATTGGTTGATCTGATGGTTGGTATAGAGGGTATCGTTGCTTTTACAGATTCTTTAAAGAAGGGCGATGTCACTTGATTGGTTGTGTCATTCATTGGCAAGGTAGTAGGTGTAGCTAAAGGAGTCGTCGATGTATTATTTGCTGATAATTTTTCTTCTAGTTCCTTGATCTTTTCATTTAACTCTCTTCTTTCTTTCATCAATTCATCTTGCTGTGCCTTAGTAATCATGCCTAGACCGTCTAGGATGGCATTGCTCACTTGATTGCGTCGATCCTCAAGTTCTCTAATTTGTGTTTTAATATCTGTGGTATCTGATTGGAGCGATAAAGATGGCTGTATTTCTTCTTCAAAGTCATCGTCAAAGTCTATCACATCTTGTTCTAGGAAAGTATCTTCATATTTCTGACGCTTTTTTGGTTGACTATCTGTCAGATCGATAAAGTCTGTATCCTCCGATGTCGTCCTTTTAGTCCCTACTACTTTTATGTCAATATTGTCGTCAATACGAGTTGTTGTTGTTGTTGTTGTTGTTGTTGTTGCTGATGATGATCTTGCAAGGCCGGTTGGCTCTGAATTAATCTTTTGACCTTGACTAAATAAATTTGAAAATGAAAAAACAGGAAGTTGGTATTCTGTAGCTGAATTATTATTTGTTTCTAAGAAAATGTTGTTACTATTTACAAAAGAAAAGGGATTTATGTGGAGTGTACCTTGATTATTTTGTTGCGGTAATGATATAGATTTATAATTTGGTATATATTTAGTTACTATCTTTGGTTTTATGATCGAATTAAACCATTCCAGCTGCTCTCTGTAATTGGTTTTTGTCATTTTATCGTTCACAACAACAAAAAGAGATAGAAATGGAAAAAAAGATAAAAACTACGCATATTTCACTTTTTTTTTTTAATCTAAACCTCAGACGCGTTTTTAGTCGCCGGTTTAAATGGTGTTGAGACAAGGTTAAGAGAGAATACATGTCTTTTTTTTTATATTTCTTTTGAAACTAAAACAATGGAGATTACCAATGGACCGTTCTTTACTACGTCAACTGGGCTTATAGACAGTATTGATAGTATGTTGTTAAATATATGATACAATAGTTTTGATTAATCTATTCAAAAGAAAAGCTCATGGTTGTATTAAGAGATGGACGTAAGCTAATTGGTACACTGAGATCATTTGATCAGTTTGGTAATTATTATTATCATACATGTATAAAAAATATAGACAATCATGACTCATATTATTATTAGCCAACTTGGTCTTACAGGATACTATTGAACGTATTTATGTCGGAAACTGTTATGGTGACATTCCTCGAGGTATTTTTTTGATTAGAGGTGAAAATGTCGTTTTACTTGGAGAGATTGTAAGTTTTTATAATATAAATCATTGACAGTTTATTGACAACAAAGAGGTATTAGGATTTGGATAAAGAAGAGGAAATCAATTTAAGGCAAGTGCCAGTTGAAGAAATATTGGCAGCACAAAGAGAAGAATTAGAAGCAAAAGAAAGGCTGGAAAAGATTAAGAGTAAAATATTACATAACCAAGGCTTTTGTGTGGATACAAGTCAGAATGATCTATACTAGAAAATATTATAAAATACGCGTGTGCCTTGTAAATATACATATATTATTTTGATGAAAACAGTCTAGAAAACTTTCTTTGCACTTGATCGATCAAACCACCCAAGGCAGCTAAGGGGAGTAAGAATAGGCCACAGCCACAGTTATTGACATGAGAAGGTTCATCAGGAGAAGTAAAAGGTTCCTGAGTTGGGTGTTCTGGATCCGATGGCTTTGACATTAATATAAATATAAAAAAAAAAAAGAAAAAAGATGGAGAGGGGAGAGAAAAAAAAAAGAAATTTTGTTTCAATCGACCTCTTTATCTACTCATTTTGATTGGTGTACAGCAACTCATGTAAAGGAAAGGGGGGGATCTTCTTTACCCTTCCATTGAATCGCCGCCTACGAAAGATAAAAAGATGTATAAAAACTTTTTCTTTTTCTATTCCCTTTTCCTTTTCTCCAAAGAATGACAGCAGAAGATTTATTAAATGTTATTGAAGAAATCAAAACGAAAATCTTGATTCATAAAAAGAATCAAAAAGAATCAATCGATGTCATCTTATCTAAACTAGAAGAATTAATAGAATTATCGACACATGTTTATTTAGATCTTAATTATACAGATATAGAACAGAAAGATCATTGTGCTGTCAATTTTAATGATATCAGGAGAGCAAATGACATCACCAATTCACTTTTATTAAAGATCGTATCCTCAGATATCACTTTTGATGACAATCATGATGATGAGCGTATAGAAAGAGCTTCTAGAATATTGGCTCATATGTCTGGTAGAGGAGGTAAGAGCGTATGTTTTAAAGGATTTATATGGACTGAATCTATTAGCTGCGGGATCTATTATTCGTAAATGGCATATTCCGTACCTGAACCCGGATGGTGAACGGAAAGAATGGACGATCCAGTTACATGAGCCCTGCTATATAGGAAATGATATAGGCTTCAAGACATGGGGTGCAGCACCTTTACTAGCCAAGTAAGACATATATACACACACATATATATATAATCAATAGGATATAGACTGACTTTTTCTATTTCTATTTATCTAGAAGGCTTGTCCAAGAAAATCTAATACCACATCTATCAGACAGCAGAGTGCTTGAGTTAGGCACTGGAACAGGTATGGTTGGTTTAGTTTGTGATCTGCTGGGTGCACAACAAGTACATGTCACAGATTATCATCCAAGAGTATTAGAAAATGTTGCTTATAATATTCAACTCAACCAATCAAGGGCTACCTTTTCCAAGCTAGACTTTATTGAAGTAGCAAATGATCAAGGAAAGCAAGAGACATATGATATTGTCATTGCAAGTGATTTGCTTTATGAAATGGAACATGCAAAATACTTGCCAATAGCTGTGAACAAGCTAATGAAAAACGAATTTTATTTCATGATACCTTTAAGAGATACTCACTGGGAAGAAGTCGAATGCTTTCAGACCACGATGAACTCCTTGCCTGATCTGACTCTAATAACCACCGAGGATTTTAAAATAGATGAAGAGTTAGAAGGTGTTGTCTGTTATCGTTATTACCATTATGCAAGGAGTCATATGACCCAATAGGTCAAGAAACATAAATAAATAAAATATTAGTAATTGTTGTCTACTCTTTTCTTTCCCTTTATGCCAAAGACGCCTCCTCTTTTGATGCCAAATGATTGGTGTTTACAAGAAGGTAACACTTCTTCAAATATGTTTGATGACGAAGAAGAAGAGGAAGATAACAATCAAGAGACGATACACAATGCCACATTCACTGTTCAGAATCGAGAAGACAGCAGTCAACATATACAAAATCAACAAGGGAGTCAGACACAAATCATTTCCTCTGCCAATCTGTTCCATAGAGCAAATACTCAACAAGATCACGACAGTGAATTAGATGAAGAAAGCTGGGAAGCTATCGTACATGGGCTTCAAGGTGAATTTGCATCTTATTTGGAAGAGTATTTACAGATTAAAAGGTAATCTAATATCATAGTGTCTTATCTATTCATCTTTATCCTTTAGAGATTTGGATAATAAAAAGAAAAAACTATACCAAGAAATCATGGAACGTAAAGAATACCTTGAACAAAGAGGTGCAGTTTTATACCAGAAATGGGATGCATTAAAAGATTTTATATAAAAAGAAGGAGTTAAATCACACTTAATGATCTTGGTTATTATAAACAACACGTAACTGAAAAAGTTGTAAGGAAATCCATTATAAATAGTCCTTGCAAAAAAAAAAAAAAAAAAAAGAGTACGACTAGCCATTTCCCCTAGTTAGCCCTAAGGCATATTATACCTTGTAACCCTTCCCAAGTCTTTACGTCCCTAAAGTTGTCAACATCGTAACAAGAACTTTAACCAACTCAAAAGATAAGTGTGTACTAGAAAAGAGTGAATGGGACGATGGAACACGTTCTGATTTAGTCTTGGAATCCTCTTTGCTTGATACACCTCTAGTTTCAACATAGTGTAAACTTTCCATTCTCGCTCTCCTTTGTCTCTGTCCGAGTCAGTTATCGCTGCTCACTCTAATGCACATTAATCATCTCTTTTACATGTTTACTCACTTTCGTCTACTCTTTTAATGCAACTGGTTTACCAATATTCGTTTGCTTTTGGTGGGCTCATTTTTATCATTTTAAAATACTTTTTTTTTTCTATCAGTGCGCAAATAATTCCTGACTAAAGTGTAAAAGACTTCTAAAAATTTATTACAAAAAAGCATCTTGCTTTTTCTTTCTCTTTTCTTTCCTTTTTGTTTCTTTTCTCTCCTTTTTAATCATGAATTTAATTATAATGAAACTGAGTCAGCATAAGGTAACTTGTGAAGTTCACCGACAGCAACAACGGTAGGCTTGCTCTTTGTTAATTTCTCAGCAACCTATGTTATGTTAACACCACATTCTTCTTTTTTTACATTCTTTATCTTATACCTTTGCAACATCAGCAGCGGAAACCTTTTCAAGAGCTGCGATAGATTCAGCAGCAGTGCTGTATTTAGCATCACGGAAAGCCTATTTGATTATATGTAAGTGGTAACATTCATATGTATATATTTCCATTTTACCTGAGCACCGAGAGTTTGAAGACGGTCAAGGCGGGTCTCATAGCCAGCGGTGGCGGCAAACTTGGCTTGAGCAACACCTCTAGCAAAATCTTCGTTGGACAAGTTCTTGGCAGCCTTCAATTGTTCAGCAGCAGCGGCAACGGCAGCACCAGCTTGAGCACCAGAGACTTGAACACCAAAGAGACCAGCATCAGAGTAACCGAGGTTGAAGGCCTTGATTTGTGTATCTTGACCAAATCTGGCATTGGCTTGAGCAAAGAGACCAGCGCCAGTGGTGTGCTTCACGGTCAATTCACCACCTAAAGCGTGGCGGAGAACTTGAAGGGCAGCGAATTCGGCAGAATCAGCAGCAGCACCTTCGAAGGCAAGGATGTAGTTGTTGTTGTGTCCTTCCAAACGGGCTTCACCACCATAGTATTTGCTGGCATTCAATTGAGCACCGGAACCAGAGGGAAGGTTCAAGTACTTCTCGGCCAAGTTGACAAGAGCGTCGTGTTCGATGCCGGTACCAACAAGGGCAACGTTGCCTTGAGCAAACAATTGTTGAGCATAGGCCTTGACGGTTGCGTTGTTGACGTGGTTGTTAGCTTTGGCAAATACAGAGTTGCCGAGACCGTTGCGGAAGGCAAGGCTGTGGGCAGCTTCCAAGGCAGCAATTTCAGCATTGGCGAAGGCGTTAGTGGATTCAGAAGCGGTTTGGTTTCTAACGTCAACAAACTCGTGTTCCTGATATTTCTGTTTGGTGATAACGTCGCTCAAAATTTCAGCAAATAATTCACTAGAAACACTGTTAATGTCATTTCACGTCTCAACCATGTACACTTACGCATCGCCCTTCAAGAATTCAGCAGCATAGACAAGAGTTTCACGGGTGAGGTTGGTAGATAAGACACCACCGGCTAATTCAGCTTCGCGTACAATACGGAAAGCAGTACGGTTGTAGGAGTTCTACAGCTATTAGTATAAGTATTGTATTAAAAATTAAGGTTGCTTTTAAATACCTTGAATCCATAGTTCTTCAAAAAGTGAGCAACGCCGGCATTATCTCCAACTTCAGCTCTAGCACCACCATTGACGACAACGGCCAAAGAAGCGGTTTGACCAGGTTCTTGGCTAGAAGCAACCTTTACGCCATTAGAAGCTGAGGTAATCTTGATAGAATTAGCTGTGGCGGCAGTGGCATAAGTAGCTTTTGAAGCAGCATTAATAATGGCTTTGCGAGATGTGGCCAACATTATAATATATTTCAAAAAGAGTGGGGTGTTGTCTTGTTGCGGAGGAGAAAAAAAAAAGCGAGGTTTTTTTTTACTAGGGCTCCTTTCAATAATCGAACGCCTGGATTTTTTTGGCTCAGAAATCAAAAGGCAAAAAAAATATTCAAATCTCCGAGCATGTACGTCATCACTCAGAGTGGTGCATAAGAGTTAAATCGGGTCACCGTTTTCATATTCTAGTAGGAGCTTCAGTTCATGCGTACTTACAGCGTCGATGCTCATATATCACTGAATTATTAATGTTTTATGAGTAACTTTGTCCGTATGACGTTTCGCCCTTTATTGATATTATCTGTTCTACAATAGCTCAAGAAAGCTTCGTTTCGAAGTATGATGTCTTTATCAAACACTTGAACGTAAAATACAGTATAACTGAGATTTACAAAGATACAGTTAGAGCGACTAACAGCAGTAAACGCGTTTAAAGAACGCATTTATCAGCTTGTCACCTTGACAATGAATTCTATAATGAATGCGTCTTTCTTAAATGAGAGTGAAACAAAGAGAAAACTGAGCATATTATTCTCTTTGACACTGGTGGATCTCACAGAGCCCATTGTTGAATGCTATCAACACTCTGACAGAACAGTAAAGACTGTGTAACAACAGTTGAAATACCCAAAGAGAATTTTTTGATGTTCTTTGTAGCGAAAGGGAAAAGGAAAAAAAAGGGATTCTTTAACCAATAAACATATGAATTACCTGTAAACTTATAAAATGTGACCTCAAGAATGACTGACGCGTTACATATTAAAAAGGAGAGGGACCGTGATTATCAATGATTAGACACATGAACATGACATTTTATAATGGGGTTAAAGAAAAATACAAACTTCCCATTGTTTGCCTTTTCACGTGTCGGTGTGACAACTGCAAAAAAAAAAGAGAAATCCAAACCCCACAGATACATCCTTTTTTTTTTCTGCAAATTTTTTTTTTGAAATGACAGCAGAAAAAAGAAAGACTCCTTTAGTCAAAGGAGAAGAAAGAAAAGTGTCAAAAGAAGAAGAAGAAAAGGTGGTATTGTTAGCAGACGAGTCTAGTAAGAAGAAATGGCAAAACTGGTGGGTAAGAACAGTAACAACATTGATGATGATTGGCACCTTTTTCTTGATACTCGCTTCTGGGCATATCTGGGTTATTTTAATGGTCATCGCTATCTCAACAGCTGTCTATAATGAAGTACTTCAGATTGCTCAAGGACCTGCTAAGGATAGTAGTTTTAAATGGTTTAAAACGATGAGCTGGTATATAAGTTTATATAAGATATGATTAAGAAATTGATAATATATATATTTTCTTAGGTATTTCTTGGTGACAACAACTTACTATCTCTATGGTGAATCCATCATTTATTACTTTCAGTCTGTTGTACTCGTAGATGCAGTACTATTACCATTCGCAACCCATCACCGATTTATTAGCTTTATCTTGTATATCATTGGTAAAAAATACATGGATCATCCCTCAAAAGCATCTAACCTCATCTAGGCTTTGTCTTTTTCGTGACTAATTTGAGAAAGGGACTTTATAAGCGTCAGATGCGACAATTTGGTTGGATGCATATGGCCTTATTACTTATCGTCTTTCAAAGCCACTTTATCGTCAATAACATCTTGGAAGGATTGATTTGGTTCTTTATTCCTACGTCACTCGTTATCTGTAACGATATCTTTGCCTATATCTGTGGATTCTTTTGGGGCAGACATCAATTAATTCAGCTCAGTCCAAAAAAGACAGTCGAAGGTTTCGTAGGCGCTTGGATTTGTACTCTCATTTTCGGATTCTTGGCATCTACCTTACTCATGAGATTTAATTATATGATTTGCCCTGTCAAGGTATGCTTTTATTTTCTTGTATGTATATTGATATTAACCTATTCATAAGGATCTATCTATGTCTGCATGGTCTGATATTAGCTGTGATCCTGTCAATCCTGTCTTTACTGCCGTTCCTTGGAATCTGCCTCAAGCTTGGGTGACATTCATTCAGACTGTGGTAAGTGTATTTATTATAAAAGAACTATCTTTATTCATTCATTATATATAGCTTCATAAACAGATTACCACTGTCTGGATTGCCCCTGTTCAACTTCATGCTTTGGTCATGGCTTGTTTTGCTTCCTTGATTGCCCCCTTTGGTGGCTTCTTTGCCAGTGGCGTAAAACGTGCATTTAATGTAAAGGATTTTGGACATTCCATTCCTGGTCATGGCGGTATGACAGATCGTATGGATTGCCAATTCCTCATGGGCTTCTTTTCTTATATGTACTATCAAAGCTTTATCAAGGTATATATATATGTATATGAAACAATAGTATATGCTTTCAAAAACTAATGCCGTGTTGTAGACAAATCATTTGAACGTCGGCACTATTCTTGCTTCTATTATCAATAATTTGACATTGGCTGAACAATTAGAGCTTTTGGAACGTGTACTCACCTACTTTGTTAATCAAGACATCATGGATCCTTCCGTCTTGGAAAAATGTGGTATGAGTGCATTAACAGAACATAGTAGACATTTATTGGAACATGCATAATCCCTTCACCCTTTTTTATTGTAATTTTATTTGTTTATATACACTTATTTAATATCTCTCTTGTTTAAAAATCAAACATCATTTGAAAATGCTTACACGTCTTTTTTATTCAAAATGCACAAGAGAATGGAAAGGGAGGATGTTATAAACAAAAGAAGGATATATACACAAAAGAATGAACTGGGAGATAGACAATATACAAATCAAGATGAAGTATTATAATAGATGGTAATTTCACCATCTGCTAAAGTGGATTGAGCAGAAGAATTGGATTGTATAGACACTTGACTCTGCTCGGTAGAAGGGCAGAAATAGAATTGTATACTTCCACTTCTATTGCTGTGAACAGATGAGGTCGATATGTGTGCAGGAACCGAATCAGAAGGAATCGGATCAGATAAGACAACCGAGAATGGTTCAGGGGTAGTCTCGATTTTTTTCGTATCTTCCTTACGACGGATATGAACAATCATTGGTTTTGCACAGACAATCTTGTCAGAATGAACACTTCCGATTCGTGTGACTGAACTAGTGTGAGAAGCAGTCGAATTGTTCTTCTTGACAGAGACAGCACGACGGAGTTCGACATCAACGGGTATCATCTGAGGATAATAATCGTATTTTGTCAATTTCACAGAGGAGGATCTGTTCACAGGCTTAGCAAATGCCGGCTGAGTCTGATGAAGATTGAGTGATCGGCGCAGGATGTGACTGGCGAGGACGGGTGATTCTGGTATATCCAAATGAGGTATCTGTAATGATTGTGCGCTGATGATAAACGGTGAGTCTGGATGGCTATAGTCCACTGGTATCTAATTTTATAAAGTTAATTAACATCAGTTCTCCTTATTTTCTAATAGACCATATTGTCCGGAAAAGGTAGACAGAGCTCTCCTCCTTAAATCAAAGGTTGTAGTTTCTTACCTGTTTTTCATGCATAAATCTAGATGAAGATGGAGATGATAGTGATGGTGATATCTCGCTCAAAGGAGGCTCTTCGGGTCGATGCAATCTCAAACATTTCCTTTTTCGGTAAATAAACAGAGCAATTAATAGTGCTGTAAGCGTAAAGGACACAAGACCGGATATTAAACCTGCAATCAACGCGACGTTTGTTGTATGTGACGCAGTACTAATGTCACGAGCAACGACGTGTTGGTAATTTTTCACTGTGCAAGTTGTAGTACATTCATTTGTTGCTGTTTTTATGCATGGTTCAGTTAAACAAGGTGTATAGTGAATAGTACAGTTTATGGAAGATTGACATGAAGGAATGTGTTGCTTTGACAGGTCTAATGAGAAAGAATGGTTAACACTATTATAATTGTCTGTATGCATATTTTCTATACCTTCCATCCTTCTTTAAAAAAGTAGAAAAGAAAAAAATAAGAGAAAGAGAAAAGAGTAGAATACAAAAGATAGAATATTTATGCTTTGAGAAGAGGAAAAAGAAGAAAAAAAAAGCTTGCCTTGAAGCTGAGTACAGTTAAAAACGAGACAAGCTGAGAATAAAAATTAGACGGCTATAAAAACATGATTGACGTGATGCTAGGTCTATAGCTTAAGAACAATCATTAAAGAAAGAAGCCTTCATTCTGTCTCTATTATTATTATTGCTATTTGCAAATCGATGTATAGATTAATCTGCTCACGAATATTGTTCAGGTACGCATCTGACATTATGCTTCGTTTTGCCCATTGTAATAAATATCAAGATGATTTTTGATTGGTCCAAGAGTTGTTTTTATCTTGTCTCGCTTTTAGATTAAAAGCTTGTATCAGAATGTAGGTTTAACTGATAAATAACAGAGAAATGACTTACATAGTTTATAAAAAGGAATCTTCAACCAAAGACAATTGAAGCAATTGAGTCTTTAAATAAATTACTTTATGACAACACAACATTAACAGACTTACTTTCAAGCGATCCTAAAGTATTTACGCCTAATGAGAAAATGAAGATTTACACCTTGGTTGGATTAACAAGGTAACACTATAAACAAGAGCAAGGGATCATTTAAAACTAAAAAAAATTCAATAAGGGATACCTCGAATAGCTCAACCTCTTACAAGAGTCATACATCAACATCAACCTTCAAAAACAGTAAATAGAGAGAGGGAGATGATTTTTGTCCTCAAAAATGCGCTAAAAAACGATTGTGGCAAATGACAAAAGGAGAGGCAATATGGCTAAATGAACATGTGTAAGGCAAAAGGATATCAGATTGGTCTTCAAATAAATGTCACTTTGTGATTTATGTTTAACAAATGCATCCATCACACGGAAATTCATTTGCCCTTTGATACATATTTGGGCGTAGAAAAAGGGAAGAAAAAGGGAACACAACTGTTTGTTATACCTGCGATTGCGATTGATTTTGAGCCTAAAGAAAGATTTTCGCATGTGTGTCATACTTTCAATGCATAAAAGATAAATATTAACCTACCAAGAGGGCAATGTGGCAAATACTTTTAGGAAGAGAGGAGGTTTTTTTTATGTTACAAGGGAAAAGGTCTTTAATGACCACAGACAGGGGGGGAGTCACAGAAGGGAATACCAATTTCTTGGTTTAACTATCCTTTTCATGAACGATAGATTATATTAGTAAGTATAATTGCAATCCACTCTAGATAAATCATGTTTGAACATGAGCATATTAAGTGTTTAGGGTATCTAGAAAGGATAGAGACAGAAAACAAAGAGAGGATGTCCATGTGAGGTAACGCTTAGGTAGCAGTAACACCACAATGCATTGTTAATTAAAAGAAAAAAGATAACGCTTCAGACAGCATTGGCTGACAAAATGAAAGAACACGATTGGATTATTGTGTAAAAAGAGTAACCATGGTGCAACATAGAGTCAAATCTAGCTATCCTTGCCTTACCGATGGTGTATATTTGCTAAAGTATATATAAAGCACCTTCATTTTTCCTTTGAATTGTACTTTACACATAAAAATGAAGTTAGGTGCTGGTTGCTGTTTCTTAATTGCTGCTGTTGTTGGTGTTTGCAATGCTGCACCTGCTAAAGGAAAGGTGTTTGATCATATCCTTCAAATTTGGTTCGAGAATCAGGTAATTTAACCTCCCTTTTGGCTGAACGCGTTCAAACGGATGATGAATTATAGGATTTTGATGTGGTTGCTAAAACTTCTGGCTTTACCAATCTTCAAAAGTATGGTATCCTCTTGGACAACTACAACGCCCTGACACATCCTTCTCAACCCAACTATGTGGCAGCTGCGGGTGGTACTAACTACGGTATTACTGATGACAACAGTAAAGATATTCCTGCCAATGTCAAGACTATTTTTGATCTTTTGGAAAACGCTGGTTTGACTTGGAAGCTGTATCAAGAAGATATTCCCTCTGTTGGATGGACAGGAACAAAATCAGGTCTCTATGTCCGTAAGCATAATCCTGCTGTTTCTTATGCCTCTATCAACAAAAACTCTACTCGTTTGCAAAACATTGTTCCTGGTAAATGCTTAATGTAAATCGCTTTCTCTGTGCTCTAACTTTTATAACATTAGCTACTCAATTCGCAAAGGATATTGCCAACAAGAACCTCCCTAATTGGATGTTGTAAGTCTTGTATAATTGAATTACGATATGGTTGCTAATCACCACCCCTTATGTAATTAGCTATACTCCCAATTTGGATAATGATGGACATGGTAACGATATATTATATTATCTTATATAGCCTTGAAATAACATGTATTCAATCAGATACTGATGCTGCTACTGCTGGTAAATGGTTGACCGGGTTTTTTGAAAACACTTTGAATGACACTTATGTGCTTGAAAATGTTCTCATTTTGATCACATTTGATGAGGTAAAAAAGTAGAAAAAAAAAAGAATATTGTTATATCAACTGCTGTTTAGACGGACAGCTACTCTATTCGTAACAAGGTCTGGTCACTTTTGTTGGGCGCAGTTCCTGAAAACTTGAAGGGAACAACTGATTCTACATTCTATTCTCGTAAGTTTGTGTTATTATCTTTATGATTATGACTAATATTTTATATTACAGACTATTCTACTCTCAGCACAGTAGAAGTAAGTATGATATTCCTTTTTCTTATTCTGAGACTAACATTTCTTTAAATAGCAAAACTGGGACTTGGGCAATCTAAATCAACAAGATACAAACAAAACGATGGCTAATGTGTTCAAGTATGTCGCCGATCAAATTGGCTACCAGAATGTGGATGTTTCTCCCTCTCAAATTCCAAAGGGCAATACTAAATTGAATTAGTGCAATGTATTAATAAATTCTTCATGAATGCTATTCCCTTCAGCTGATTGGTTTGAAACCAAAACATGTAACTCTTACAAAGATACACTATTTAAATCCCTCTTCCTGAATAAATATTTATTCCTTCCTTTTCTTTCTGTTTATTTCCATGTATGTAGGCTAATTTTTGAGTGTGTGTCATAATCTTCTTACATTAATGTTCTAGAGCTACCTTTTTTCTTTGTCTTTAATCCAAACTTTAGATGAGCAATCTGTTGCTTGTATTACTGTTGACATAGCAATTAATTGTTCAGTGTGACACTTTGTTTTGGTTAAACTTGACATTAGCCAATCATTTCTTTCGGCAGCTCCACCCACAGATCGAAATTAATCAATGTAACCTTGATTATCACACACATATAAATAACGGAAAATCAATCATTGAAGAAACCATCACTTGTCCATGAAGTTCACTCTTGTATCTGCTATTGCCATTTATGCAGGGACAATCCTTTCTACTATTGCTGCTGATGCTTCTCCTGAAGGGAAAGCATTCAATCATTTTCTACAGATTTGGTTCGAAAATCAAGTAAATACAATATGTTCATTGAATATCACCGTTCCAACTATGTATTATTAGAACTTCAATACTATTTCCAGAACCCCTGGTTTTACCAATCTTCAAAAGTATGGTATTCTAATGGACAATTACAATGCCTTGACTCATCCTTCTCAGCCCAACTATGTGGCATCCGTGGCTGGCTCTAACATTGGAATCGTGACTGATCATTACTACAATATTCCTTCCAACATCCCTTCAATATTTGATCGGTTAGAAGAAAAAGGTTTAACTTGGAGGATGTATCAAGAAGATCTCCCCTTTGTTGGTTTTACTGGTTATAAATATGGAAGATATGTACGTAAGCATAATCCTGCAGCTTCATTTGATTCGATTGCTTTGAACAGTACACGCGTACAAAATATTGTGCATAGTAAGCATTAGGCATGTAATTCATTCCTTTATATTCATCCTATCTCATTTTCTAGGTGACCAGCTCATGAAGGATATAAAGGCGCAGAATCTTCCGAATTGGATGTTGTAAGTTATAAAAAAAAATAGAAAGAGAGAGAGATCTGTATGAATCGTGCCTCTTGGTTTAATTCTTTCTATTTATAGCTATACCCCTAATATGGATAATGATGGACATGGTAAGTACCTGTCTTTCTTTACAAAAGTGACTAAATGATCTCTTGTAGACACAAACGCCGCATATGCTGGAAACTGGCTTTCCAAGTTTTATGAAAGTACATTAAATGAACCCTATCTCCTGAATAATACCGTGATTTTAATTACCTTTGACGAAGTAAGCATCAATGCAGCCAAACAAATAAAATGCTAATTCATCCCCCCCCCTTGTTAGACCGCCAATTATATGATCAGAAACAGGGTATGGTCTCTTCTATTGGGAGCTATCCCTGAGGAATTAAAAGGAACAACAGATTCTACATTCTATACTCGTAAGTTTGTCTCAAATTCATCCTCAACATTACGTAATTCTAACACAAATGAACCCTTGTAGACTATTCTATTCTCAGGACAGTTGAGGTACGTTATATAAATAGCATGTTCATCCTCAAAGCTTAATCCAAACAAAATATATAGAAAAATTGGGATCTTAAAGATCTTGGCGGAGGCGATATCGACCCTGACAAGTCGAATGTGTTTCAATTTGTAGCGTCAAAGATCAACCATACGAATGCAGAGATTAAAAAGGTGCCATGGAACAATATGCCAATGTTTGGTCTTTTATCAGGCAAATCTAAGAATACGACTAGGATGTTTATCCCATAATGTGCTGAGAATCCTGTTCTGATGCAAGCATGATTCCATAAAGTATGACAGAATTCTAATAAAATAAATACTCACGAGGGGTAGCAAATTCGAAAAAGATTGGATAAAATGCCTCACGAGGGATACTATATTCATATATGATTGGATATCTGAGTTAATTCTATCCCAACAGGATTTTCTACCATTTAAAATTTAGTTTTATACATTTTCTTTCTTATTTACTTATGAAGTGCATACGATGAAGTTTGGCAAACAGATAGAAACAGCAGCATATGAACTTCCTGAAGATTGGAGACCTTATCTTATTCATTATAAGATATTAAAAAAGTTAATTCGTCTTGTTGTTGACGAGTTAGAGTCAAGAGGTTTATCCACCAAGTGGATCAGCACATTAGATACTAGGGAAGCAATGAAACTCGATTATAGTTTGGATGGTAAATAGCCTCCTTTTTTTTTCTTGTTGCACTGACACCTTGCTAAAACAGGCAATGTCGAGAACCCTCATCCTTGTATCAAGATCACAGTAGACGATCCTACTTCGATACCCCCTTCAGGCGAACCTATCTTACTGAAATTGATACCTGAGACTCAACCCATTAGCACTCAGCCTTTATCCATCAAGATTGAACTCGTTCGTGATTCCGAATTTTTCCATCGTTTGTTACATGAACTATCACACGCTGCTGCTCTTTATGATACGGAAAAAAGGCGATTTTTGGGTAACATTAATGATCTCGAGGATCAACTGACTATAGCAGTAAGTTTAATAAATGTGATATGTCTATATGTTCTCACATCATATGCTTATAGGCTTCACCCCATAAAAATGATTTATATGTCTGGCGAGAAATCTTTCATTTATACGTAGAAGCAGCCATCTTTAAAGACATGTGTGATAAACAGGAATCATATAAAAGAAGTCAAGAGCAACTACAGTGGTTTACAGAAGAATTATCTAGGATGAATCTGGTATATATTTCATTAATGAAAGATATATACATATACTAAGATCATTCTCTTTCCATAGGCTAATAAACTATCATCAAAACGCTCAAGGGCAGCATTGACCATGTTCTTATCTATTAATACCCAATTAGTACAGTTTAAACAGTTTCAATCTCTAAATCAGACCGCAATGACCAAAATATTGAAGAAACATGATAAGCGAAGTGGACTCAGGTAACATTCATTAAAATAACAAGGATATCATCGGTATTTAACTGTTTTTATATATAGTGCAACTTCTGAATTCTCAACATTTGCAAAAAATAATGCTGTATTCCTCGAAGGAATCTTGACTTCATTATTTAATGCTGTCCAAGCAAGAATCATAACCATTGTTCCTCAACCTGATGATTATGATTGTCCAGTGTGCTATTGTAAATATCATTTGTATATATATATAACAATGACTTATATTCATTTAGCCATTGCTTGGAGACCTATCCGACTACAGTGTGGTCACGTCTTTTGTGTTCGCTGTCTGATCAAAGCTCACAGAAAGCAACTGTACGATTGTCCAGTCTGTAGAATGGAATTTGCTGTTGGAAATGCAGATGCCAAGAACTTGGATCAATCGCTTCAGAATTTTATGCTACTCTATTTTCCCAAAGAAATTAAAGAGAAGAGAAAAGAAAACGAAAGAGAACAAGCTGCTCTAAATAAGCAAAAAGTATGTACCAAAAGATACAACAGTACACTTTATCCATCTAGACCTCATATCACTACAGCCACAACCCAAGTAGCTGCTCGTAATAATAACTGTGTTATTATGTAAAAAAAAAAAAAAAAACTGTAAATAAATCATTTGTCTGCATTAAGAATACAAAAGAGGTATAAGCCACATGTCGGACCGGAATATGATCTCGGAGTGTGAGTTGTGTCGACAGGAAACAAAAATGTAATCTGCAGCAAACTAAGTGAAGCTCCTTCTCTAAAAACACCATGGGTAAAGTGAATCAGCAGTTGCATCCATCATATCATCCATCAAGAAGAAGACTAATGCAGTATACATCCATTAGGTATCAGCCGTGATTCTCGCCACAAGCGCAGCGCCACCGGTGCTAGACGTGCTCAGTACAGAAAGAAGAGAAAGTAATATATAGATGTCTATTGTTCATGTGATGCAGAATCTAACTTTCTTGTAATTACTATTTATAAAGGTTCGAATTGGGTCGTCAATCTGCCAACACCAAGTTAGGTAGCAAGCGTATCCACTTGGTTCGTGTCCGTGGTGGTAACTACAAGCGTCGTGCCCTTCGTTTAGACAGTGGTAACTTCTCTTGGGGTTCCGAAGGCATCTCTCGCAAGACTCGTGTCTTGACTGTCGTCTACAACGCCTCCAACAACGAGTTGGTCCGTACCAACACTCTTGTCAAGGGTGCTGTTATCCAAGTTGATGCCACTCCTTTCCGTCAATGGTATGAATCTCACTATGCCATTGGTCTCGGTAAGCAAAAGGCCACTGAGAACACTGTAAGTTTACCTTTACATACTTTGTATTATATATGCTTATTAATTTATATATAGGAAACCGAAAAGAAGTCTAAGGCCGTCCAAAAGAAGATCGAAGCTCGTGCCGCCACTGCTGCCATTGACCCTCTCTTGAACGATCAATTCAATGCCGGTCGTCTCTATGCTGTCATTGCTTCTCGTCCTGGTCAATCCGGTCGTTGCGATGGTTACATTCTCGAAGGCAAGGAACTCGAATTCTACATTCGTAAGATTAAGGTAAATATAAGGAGCGAGCATTGTATGTGTATCTGTGATCTAACACAACCGCTTTTTATAGTCCAAGAAGCAACATTAAGTTTATTTTGGCTACTATTTTGTACACAAGGGCTAGATTCAAGTAGTCCAAAATCATTGAATAAAACGTTGCATATAAAGACAAATCTATTATTTTTTTTTATTTTTCGAGTGTTTTGTTTTGCTGCATTTATGAAGCATTCTTCACTGTGTTTTTTAATTTGGCAAAGTAATGAGATCTTTTTCGGAATTTCCAGATAATCCCGGCCCGAACATGATTTCCGTTTCGAGGGGGCAAGATCATTCAAAGGGTGTACACACTGCCAAAGTATGAATCCCCCTCTTTTAGCTTCGATATAGTCCAACAATGGTATGATCATATATACAATTTAGTTTGGAGTTTAAGTGTGTGTGTGTGTGAGAACAAGGAGAGATAATGTGTCAATGGATTGATGATTTATTTACAATGGTCGATTGATAAACCATTCGGATGATTGATACAACATCACACCAACCGATACATGTATATTTAAGAATGCAATCATACATGGCACATTATGAGGAACTCATTAAATAGGGGAAAAGAGGTGGAGAGTGACAGCGTGTGTGTGTATATATATATATGTGTGTATGTGTGTGTGATTATGTGGAATATACAGTGAATAGTACAAGTAATGAGAAAAATAGAGACTAACATCTAATCTTGTAGAGCGCCGAACAACAAAAGGTCACCAAGAACCCCATGCGCAACCTCAAGATCGAGAAGTTGGTTCTCAACATTTGTGTTGGTGAATCTGGTGATAGACTTACTCGTGCCGCCAAGGTACTCGAACAATTGACCGGTCAAACTCCTGTCTACTCCAAGGCCCGTTACACCGTCCGTACTTTCTCCATTCGTCGTAACGAAAAGATTGCCGTTCACGTCACTGTCCGTGGTCCCAAGGCCGAGGAAATCCTTGAACGTGGTTTGAAGGTCAAGGAATACGAACTCAAGGCTCGTAACTTCTCCGATACTGGTAACTTCGGTTTCGGTATTGATGAACACATTGACTTGGGTATCAAGTACGATCCTTCCATTGGTATCTACGGTATGGACTACTACGTCGTCATGGGTCGTCCTGGTTACCGTGTTTCTCGTCGTAAGCACTGCAAGGCCAAGGTTGGTGTCACTCACCGTATCAAGAAGGTAAGGTTTATCTTTTATGTGAGATGTCTGTGTATTCATGTTGTTTTTCTACTATAGGAAGAAACTATTGAATGGTTCAAGAACCGTTTCGATGGTGTTGTCAGCAACAAGGACTAAATAAAAACAAACCTTTTGTAATAAATATGCATTCTATTGTTTACAGCAAAGGTGTGGAGTATTTTTAAAGTGTAGCAAGTGTTACTTGTATTTATCATGCGCATACTATTTTTTATGTATCAAGGCTTAAATTTATTATCATCTCGTTTGATCTACTCCCAATTATTCCTCAATTACTAATGCTCTTTATAACTGTTGAGCATTCCTTCACATTAAATAGACATAAGAATAATTTTTATTTGATAATAATTTTTAATGACCGATGGGCACATAGCATTTTCATGCTGTATTGCTCGGGTCGGATCGCAGTGATAAAAGGAATGAAAAACCCTTTTGGGATTAAAGGGAAAATGTAAAGTATTATGTATTAGAGATGATAGTTAACTATCTGAAAATTTTTGCTGAATGTAACAAAGACGTCTGACAAAGGGTTCACCAAGATGATTTGAAGCTTCAGGGAACTGCGAATGAGCTAAGTAGTCCATTTTGAGTAGTATTGCACATGGAAGGTCAACGAATGATCCAAGAATCGATTGATTTTCTTACTTTCCTGGTATGAAGTGTTGGTGGTAAAAGGTTCAAAAGGTAGGAAAGTGGATCGTCAATAGATTTGGGCATCTGAAGGCGGTTGTGCATATCTAAACAAGAAAAACTATGCTGGCGTGAAAAAAGTTCATTTGGATGAAAGGGGCAGGCTTGCGGTTTACCAAGAGGTAACCAACCAAGTCGCCATCTCACGCAACGAGACCATTCACTTCTTGTCATTGGTATCCGAAGAATAGGGTCGACAATTAGATCATTACGGCAGTGGGACAGAAGTTTAGTATGTTTTTCTTGGAGCTTCGAGCGATGGTTGTCAATCAAGAACTGTCTTCGTTTTCTAATAAAGTTACTATGAGACATAGTTTCGAGATGTTCATTGCTGATTGATGTCCATAGAGGTGATTTAGATAGTTGGGACCATTTTGAGATGCGTCCAGATTGTATGTATGGTAGCAATTTTGTTAATAATGCATCGTCTGGCAGGGAGGAGGTTCTGAAAAGAAATTGTGCTTGAAGTATGGAGATACGATCCTTCATGTTTGGTAAATTTGCTAGGTGTAGCATTACCTTGGTAGAGGTGAAGGGTCGTCCGCCGAAGATCTGACGAATACATTGGTTTTGGCAATTTTCGAGAGCTTGAATTTCTCGTGAATTGAAGGTTGTAATCGCTGGACCATACTCCAGTTGTGGTCGGACTATCTGGGCATAGAAACAGGTTGAAAGAAGGTAATCAAGCCCATTTTTATTGACACCAAGAGTAACAAGCTGTCTCATTGTTCCAAGTGCTTTGTTAATGTTTTGTTGTAAAAGTGCTGATTTGTCGATGATACCACCGGATTTTATAGGAACACCAAGGTACGGGAAGTAATCTTCGTTGGGTAGTTCACTATTGTAGAGGTAGTATTTTTGACGCGTAGGGTTGGGATCAACAATGACGCACTTTTTAGGGTTCCATCGATAGCCTAAGGAAAGGCTGTGCTCTTCGCATTTGGAAAGGAGAGGCTGCATTGAATCAGCATCAGCAATAAGAACTACATCATCCGCATACAATAGGCAGTTTAACTTTGGGGCGACAATGAGAGGATCATTAAAATCTGTGTCAACGATAGGTGCTGGTCGTAAGAAATTTGGAAGACTGTTGATATAGACTGAGTATAGGTAAGGTGATAATACAGACCCTTGCAGGACGCCAGTTTTTGGGTGAAAGCGAGAGGATTTATGGTTATTAAGAATCACTTCGACAGAAACATCTTCAAACATATTGTATAAGAGAGCTAACAGAGGTGTTGGTATGCTTGAAGAGAGCTCATTCCATATAATGTTACGATCAACTGTATCATAGGCTGATTTAATATCAAGAAAGGCTAGTACTGGATTATAGTGCAAATGTTTGCGATGATACAACTGACATAGCTCTGTTAAACAGAGCACTTGATAGAATGATCCCCTAGACTCACGAAAGCCTCCTTGAGCAACATCCAGTGTAGGACCGGTGTTGAGTAGCTTAGGTTGTATACATTTTTCTAGGATTTTACGAAAAACTGAGGTCAAGCTGATTGGTCGGTAATTGCTCGGATCAGATGGATCACCTTTTTTATGGATTGGAACTGTCTGACTAATGCGCCATAATTGAGGTGTATATGGCCATTGCCAGCATAACTGGAATAAGTAAAGGAGGATTGGGGATATGATATCCAAAAGTGGTAGAATCATTTCGCTTGTGATGTGATCGATGCCAGGTGCCTTTTTTCTTGGGAGGTTTAAGATTACTGATTTAATTTCATCCAAATCAAATGGGCAATCGGTTAAATCGAAACACGCTTGCGATGATTGACATGTAGATAAGCAGTGAGGGATCGGGATATGTCCATTTCGCGGATAATTAGTACCTGATAATGTCTGCATTAGATGGTCTGCCATTAAATCAGCAGCTTTTTGAGGTCCGTCTATAGTAGAGAATACAGGTTTAAGTAAGCGATTTTTCCGTATCCGCGAAAACTTAGCTATAGCCTTTGTGTATTCGCCTTTCTTCATTTTGTCACAAAACAGTTGCCAAGTTTTTTTTCTCCGTTGGATGATCAACCTTCGTAGTTTTGCTTTAGTTTCTTGATGAAGTAACCAGTATTTGAGACAGTTGAGACCGTTTGCCTTTCTCCATTTCCGATAGTAAAGCTCTTTCATTTCGAATGTTTCCATCATTTCTGTAGTCCAAAACTCTTTTGAACGTAGAGTTTCCGAGTTTGTCTCTCGTTTACCACAGACAGCGTTAAGTGATTTATAGAGAGCGTCTAGTAACGAGGTGTTGATACGTTCAATATACCTTTGAGCATCAATTTTCTGAAGTGGAGGAGAGGGCAGTGGTGGCAGAATAAGGTTCAAGTGTTCCTTGAAAACTTGCTGGTAGGTTCCCCTCGTTTTCTCGTTTTTAAGCTTTTTAATGTTCCAGGTTTTTCGGGAATCTGATACTGGGTCAAGGTTATTAGGGGTAAATGATGGCATTTGAAAAGAAAAAGTCAAGAGCTTATGAGTTGATTCTAATGAAAGGTCATCTCTAACAGTTAACGCCGGAGAGGACAAATCTATAGTACTCAGAAAGTAGTCTACAATACTATGTCCAGAGTAACTATATGAAGTAGGTATACCATATGCAATCCGTTGGTTCCAGTTAATGAGTTCATTAGATTGAATCCAGTTATAAAGGAGTCGTCCTTTATGATTCTCTCTAGTATCGCCTGAGTACTTGCCCATTCTAGCATTGAAGTCTCCACATATAATAGTTGCTGTTGTGTTATTATAGCTAAGAGGTAATAGTTCCAAAATTTCAGATAGGTCATTATCATCTAGATTGGGAGGGATGTAGAGACAGTGTATCAAAATTTTAGCAGATATGACTACAGATAAGGTATACTTAGCTAGTGTTGGATTTTCATGCTGGATATGGTAGATATACTGTTTAAAAGTAGGATTTACCAAAAGGGCAATACCAAGATGGCCACGGTTTCGGTGGTGAGTTGAATTAATCGGTTGACCGTAAGTATGAAACTGTTTCCATGTAGTGAGGTATTTGTTTGGTGGCAGAAGCCAAGTTTCTGTGATAAAAAGGAGTGACGAGTTTTCAGCGATCTTTAATATAGGAAATATAGCTTGCTATTGGAGCCCAGTAGCATTAAACAATGTTACTGATATGTTGGTCATTAATGTTGAATGTTGTTAGGGTTGGCTACATTGGTAGTCGTGTCTTCAGAGAAATTGTCCATGATATCCTCGTCCATCTCAAATATATCCTCTGATCGTCCATAGCGAGAGTTGCTAAGTTGGTCAATGAATGATTTGGGTACCCACTTTTGCTGATAAAAGTAGTATGCTACTGCAAACTTTACTGGTTCGCGGATATGGAGGACAGCACGTTGAAGGCGTTGCTGTTGGATTTCGCATGCTTTGGAGGTTCGCTCTTGCTCTGTAAGATCCTTATATCGTGGATATTTGAGAGTAGAGCCGTTCCAGGGATCAAAGTTGTTAGCAAAGTGGACTCGTTTAGATTCAAGTAATTGTTTGAATTCGGCAGCATAGTCGTTATAGAGGAGAAGAGCAGCAATATTGCGGTCTGGATAATGGATATCTAGTATACGCGCATTGTTGACACCCATATTGCGTAGGTAGGAGCGAAGTTTACCAACGGGAACACGGGCTTTGGTAGAGACGTAAAGATATTGGAATCCTTGATTCGCGGAAGGTGGTTGGAAGAAACGAGCGGCCGCTTCTTCTTTACGAACTCGATTTTTCTGACGGTTGAGATACATGAACTGCTTTAATGCAGCTACTTTGGAGGGGTTGTGCCAAGGGGCCTGGGAGATTGGGTCATCAAGGTTTTGAGAAGTCGCTCCGTGAAGTGGAGGGAATTCAGTGTTAGTAATAGCTTGTGAGCTATTATTTTCTTGAGTTGAAGCTTGAAGAGCCACAAGTTTAGCGATCTGTTCGCGGGCTTGGTTCAATTCAATTGTAAGTCGTTCAACTTGTTTGGTAAGTTGACTGATTAGTTCGTCGCGTGGGTCACGAGGGTTGGGTTCTTGGAAATTTGTAGAAGATTCGATGACTTGCTGAGAGTTCTCATTCATATTACTAATATCACAGAGTACTTGGTAGACCTCATACGCTGTAGATTACCTCTTGCATGACTTACATACAAAGATTGGTTGAGTTGGATCCTGAGTAGAGTATCCATGCTTAAGGAAATGGCTTAGTGTTTTGCATAAAGGACACACGAAATGTCGGTTGACATTTTCAAAAGTGAGTTGAAGTTTCTCAAGCTGCTCAGAACTTAGAGAGGGTTGATGGCTTTTCCAATACGGGCCACGTTTCTTTGTCATTTTATCAAAGTTTTTTCTTCTGGTACAGTATTTTGATGTAGTATACGAATTTATGAAGTATCATCATAATTACACGAGAGCTAAGTGATCTTGGTTGTTGTAATCATTCTTTTCTTTATTAGTTCGAATTGTACAACGTAAAATAAAATACAGTAATATAAAAAGCTTTTTTTTTGAGTGAGAATATAACAAACAAAGAGACAAACCGAGAAGAAACAGGGAGAGGAGGGCGGGAACAACCAAGATCACTTAGCTCTCGTGTAATTATGATGATACTTCATAAATTCGTATACTACATCAAAAAACTAGACGATCAGCAAAATTCTATTGTACGATTTAAATTTTATTTTGTACAACGTCTCCAAAGTTTTGACACTTTTAAAGCTTTATGTAAACACAAGCCAAAACATTTAAACACGATAATTAGTAAACTTCTTGAGATAAACCTTTTCATTTAATAATGGATTCAAGACGCGACTAAAAATTTATAAATTGTTGTTATTTTACATGTAGTAAATAAAATTAATCACCTCAAAATACCATTCGTCTCTTTCTTTTTAAAAACAAGAATCAAAACATCAAGACGTTCTTTACTTTGAATTTCGTAAATACAGTACAAAATGCCATCTGATAAAAAAGATGACTCTGACGACGATTTCCAACCGCCTATTGTTGTTGTTCGTAAGAAGATGTCAAGAAAAGGTGAAGGCAGAAAAATGAACTCTATTTTAGATAAACGTTAACATTAACTATAATAGAACCATCTGTCAAAAAGACAGCCATAGGGTCTTCGAAACCAAAAAACAATATTCTAGATAAGTCTGATGATGACTTTCAGCGTGCTTCTTCTGCTCTTCGCGAAAGGACACTAAAAAAAGGTAAAAAGTACGGTATTATTTTGAACCTTTCTGACAACAATTATAAAAGGCCATTCTCTTGCTCTCAAAAAAACTGCAGAAACGTATTCGTTTATGCACGATAATATGGAAGACAAGTCTGAGGATAGCTTCCTGTCCTTTTCTACTACTACTACTGCAAGAAAACGAACTAGTAAGTTTTCTGTAAATTGATCAAAATATTGAGATAACTAATGGTTTTTTTTTTCTTGAAAAGGTAGAGAAAGCTCTCAAAATGACTCTCAAGGGAAGAAGGCAAACTCTGAGCAACTTCGCTCCAGCGATTACTGGTTTGAATCTGATTATGACTTCTTTCAAAGCCTGCTTTCTGGTGAATCAAGCAAGACTATTGGTCTTCAAAAGAATTTGGCATCTAATACATTCGCATCTACTTCTGGTGCTGCAGCGACTTTTTCTGGTACTGCAATGCCTACTCTCGAGACTGTAGCACCCTCTTCTGCTACTGGAGTGTCTAATGCCAGTGCTTCTGTATCTGCTTCGAATGGACGTATTATGTCAATCAAGACAACCGTGAAAGATATATGGAAGGCTCCATATGTCAAACCATTACATGATTTGGTTGATCTTACGAATAAGGTGGTCACACATACTTTCGCGTTCTCCAAATGTATTTTCTTGAAGGAGATAACATCAGATGCAAACTTTGACTTGGGAAACCACATCAACAAGAATTTCTTTGTAGAAGTCTTTTTGTCTCTTTTATTGAGGCAGTCTCGGGATGGTAGTGTCACTGGAAAGTCCAAACTTACCGATGCGGTCCAAAATTACAGAAAGTTGATCGGAAAGCACAAAGATCATTATTTCCAGCATGCAAAATACACTCCAGCTAAATTGACAAATGCCCAGAAGATTGCGCTATACGAGTGTGTAAAAATTCAAACAGCTTATGTCAATAATATTAGAGCACATTTTGGAAACAGGCTGCTGATGGTCTTGAACAAGCTTTTCAAAAAGACTGAAAAAACAGAGAATCTCCGACAAAAAATGAAAACACAAGGCTATAGCGACGATGATATAAACAAGGCCATTCGAGAACAGATTACTACCCCATGTACGCTCTTCAAGCTTTCTATATCCAAGGGAGTCATACACAACGATACATAATTGGACAATGAATCTAGATTGAAACTAGAAGACTTCCTTTCTACATATCCAAAATCTTACAGATTTGAAAAGGATTCTATATATTATGATGTAGTCAGTAGACCTCAAAATCATTTCAAGGCCTTTTTCAAGCTTGCGTCTATTTGTGAATCTTTGAAATCCGATTGTTTCGTCTGCTTTCCACTGCGTACTTCGTTTATACCTATGTACATGACTATTGACAGCAAAATTGTCAATTTTCACATCCTCAAAAACAAAAAGGTCTCAAGTGACAAACTCGACATTTGGAACCAAGTGGTTTATTTACAGAAAAAGGTTCTAAGAAGACAAGGTACAATCTCTTTTGAAGGGACTATCCAAACAGATGGGGTTGGTGTGTCGGTTGTAAAACAAAACTTCCCAACAAGTCGCAAGCAAGCGGGAAACAAAAGAAGAAAAGATATTGATACAGATGAAAATAAAGTAGAGTATATCGAAAAGTTGACCAGTTCGCAACACGCGGAGATAAAAGGAAAATGTGTATTGATGGACCCCAATAGACGAGGTCTTCTCTACTGTATGAAGGAGACCAGCTCTACAGAAAGAAAACAAATATTGCGATACACACAGTCCAGCAGATCGAAATTATCAAGGCATTTTCGTAAATTACAAAAGAACCTGAAACCTGAAGATGTACGTTTTGCAGAAGAAATGACGAGTAAAAAAAAGTCAAAATCTGTTGATCTTCCCTCGTATATTGAATATATAAAAGTCAGAGCAGAATACGAAGACGTCTTGACTGAATATTATGGCAATGAGACAAAGACCAACGTCAGAAATTTTTATCCCGACACTATCAATGACTTTTTTATAACAAAAACACACGACCTGTATTGGGGACGACTTTTTGTTGCTCGATTCACTGGGACATTCCCAAAAAATAATACAGATAACGAGGATGAGCTTTTCAAGTTGCAAAATTTTATTACTCATCTTCAAATTTTACTCAATCAAGCCCATGTCAAGAAACGCCTCCCTAAAACTACTATCACCCACATATCAAGATTTGCGGAAGAAGCATTAATCTGGTCTTTTGGCTGTCAAGATCAAGCAGCTATCATACAAAAGCTTAAAGTCGTCAAGAATTTCACTAGTTCACAGCTGCAAACGCTAAACCTTCTCCCCTTTCGAAAAATGCGATTTTCAAGCAAATTGTATTCCAGACAGAATGAAGAAAGCTTGGTCAAAGGGCTTAAAGAAAAATTTGGCTCGGATTGTGTGTTAGTGTTGGGGAATTGATCAGCCCCCACTGTGAAGTATCACGAACCTGTCAAGAATAAGGGGCTTATATCAATGTTGCAAAAGAATGATTTGAAGGTGCTCCTTATTGATGAGTTTAAGACGTCCTCGGTCTGTCCGGACTGCGAAGGAAAGTTGGAAAAGTTCAAGAGAGTTACCAACCCACGCCCGCATAAGAGACAGAAGCATCCCACTGTCATTTGCAATGGGCTTTTGAGATGCAGCAATCACCAACCTGTAAAACTTTGGAATAGAGATCAGGCAGCTGTGTGTAATTTCAAAAAAATACTTGTAGAACTTCGAAAATCAGAAAAACGTCCAGACTGCCTCGCCCGCTCCAATGCAACCACATCATTCAAAAGAAGAAGGGAAGATTCTTCTTCATCTGACTACAAAAAAGCAAAAATTCTCTCCACTTAAGTTATCGCTTAAGTAATTTAGTGCAGGTAAGAAACATCCAACAAACTGAGCCCGTCCAAAAACTAATTTTATTTTGTCTAATTTCAAACTAACATCCGTCTAATTATAGACTAAAAAACTGTATTGGCTAATCTACACGGAATAAGGAGCAACATTGAATCTCTGGGAAATGATGACATAAGACATCAGCATCAACATATCTCTAAATAAGAACATATCTCCAGTGTCAAAGAATGCTTGCTTAGACTCATAGACCTTGTCATAACTTGCCCAACCCAGTCGTTCAATGTTTTCCTTGCTGAGCAGTCTATTTATCAAGTTGGTCACAGCTTCTCCTTTTCCTTGGGATGAGGGTGCGACATAAGGATGCTTGATTCGTTTGTAAATCTCTTCAGTGATATATGGCTTCACAGCCTCTTTAAGGATCCATTTTTCGTTCAAGTTACCGTCCTTTTCAATCTTGACCTTGACAGAAGGAGGAAGACCATTTACATATTCACAGAGAGGGTGATCTAAGAATGGTGTACGAGCTTCAACAGAATGTGCCATTTCACTACGATCACCAAGAGCGTTACAGAGATAATTGGGGAGCATGGTATGATTTTCGATATAAAGAGATGTATGAAGAGGATGCCATTTCTTGTTAGCCTTTGCTCGGGCAACACCATTGATCGTTTCGACCATAGTAAAAGCAGGATTGGGTTGACCATACTTTTGGAATACCTCTGGCTTGAAGTTTTTGGGTGTAAGACTAAATACTTTTGAAAGAAACACGTAGCCAGTGATACCATTGACTGCCTTGTTCGTTTTGACAAGTTCCTCATAGTCATCAATTTTAGGTTGTTTTGTACTGGTAGCTGTTTTTCCTAGGGTTTCCAAAAGGGACTTTGAGAGTCCAGCTCGTTCATCATCAGTAACTCTAAATTCTTCAGGGCCTGCATTATCTGGTTCACGTAAATAGTCACGGAGGAAAAAGGCATAGCCAGCAAAATGTTCATCAGATCCTTCACCAGTCAAAACAACCTTATAGCCTCTGTCGCGCACAAGCTTGGAGAGCATGAATTTTCCGACGCCATTCAGGTTTATCTGAGGAGCTTCGATATGCCAGACGGATTCTTCAAAGTTCTCCAGTAGATCACTCTCGGTCAATTCGAGCTTTTCAAAGTCGGCATCAATAAATTGGGCAGTTCTGTCTGCAATAGCGGATTCATCATGATCTTTACTGTCCTTAAATGAGATTGTGAATGCTTTGATTTTGGCTTGAGGGTTCTTTTCTCTTAGTAAGGCTGTGGCCATACCGGCAACACAGGAGCTGTCGATACCACCGCTAAGATAGACGCCGACAGGGACATCAGCACGTAATCTAAGTCTAATAGATTCCAGTAAGCGTTCGCGAACACCTTGTATCATTTCTTCAACAGAACGAGTATCCTTGACATCCTTTTCGGGGTAATCAGCATCCCAGTAAGAACGAATCTCGACAAAGCCGTTGGGTTGAGCAACAAGATAATGTGCAGGTGGAAGTTTATAAACGCCTTTGAGGCAAGTCTTGTTACCAAGTAATTCACCACCATTCATAATACAATCAACATTCCATTCAGCCTTGAGCCCCATAGGAATGAAAGCCTTCATTTCACTAGCAACGAGCAATGTACCGTTTTGAATTGTATAAAAGAGAGGCTTAATACCAAATCGGTCACGAGCAATGATTAATCGATTTCTTCTTGAATCAAAGATGCAAACAGCAAATTCACCACGAAGATGTTCGAGGAAGGAGAGTCCGTATTCTTCATAGAGTGGTAAAACAATTTCACTATCACTCTTTGTCTTGAATGAATATCCCTTTTGTTCAAGCTCTGCTCTGATGCGTTCAAAGTCGTAGAGCTCTCCATTGACTATAGCATGAATGTCTTTAGATACATTTGATAATGGTTGTTGACCTCCAGCCAAGTCAATGATAGATAGACGAGCGTGGCCTAATCCTGTTTAAGGTGATAAATAATACGATAAGATAATATATCAATCGTTACTTACCACATCGACCACAATCTGACACAAAAATACCATTTGAATCAGGTCCTCTATGCTGAATGTATTGTAAGGATGTTTCAAGATCAAGAGCCTTGAATGGTTCGGTTGAATCGAAATGAAAATAAGCAGAGAAGCCACACATGATGAGTTGAAAAAATAACATCATTAAGTGATTTACATTATTTATATTTATCGCTTTCAATTGCCGACAACCATGTTCATTGGCCTACACAGTCTATTCTTTATTTGTTTTTTGTGATGATATAAACATTGCAGATTGTTTATAAAAAGGCTTAATTTAACTTTTAGTATCGTAAACTACTTATTCCGGTTATTTATATTGATAACTATTTGACATAATAAGCCTGTAACTCTTTAACAATAATTTGAAAGGAAATATGGTTCAGCCGGCAAAAAGGGTGGAAAAACTTTTCATTGATTAAAGACCATAAATGGTATTATCTCATCTTGGGGTAAATATTATCCCACGATATTGTTTTTGTTTATGGTTGGCTGAAATGATCTCTTAAAAAATTTACCCTGTTCAAAAAAGGTATAATTGGCGTCATTTGAACCGTAAAAAAAGGTCAGTGGCCCAACACTATAGTTGTAGGCGTACGTGTATACACAGATGCCTGTTTTATAGATGATAATGTTCTAATGGCATCTACCTTAGGGATGTTTCCATGAAAAACTCAAAAAGAACCACTAGCCAAATGTATCTAAAATAGGGAAAAAGAGCCTAAACAACAACTTACATGTTACATGATATCCCAAAATAGTAAAACTAGCCGAACTCTCTTTGGTAGATCATATAATCGGCATTATATTACCGGTCTTTGTATTTTATTGAGGAAGAATGCAAACAACCTCTTTATCGAATCAGACCAAAGTCATGGTATGATTCTATGAAGCCACAAGGAAGATTAATAGCGATTTTAAGTAATGTTTGTATTAAACTTGCATGTTTCAGTGCAGTGTTTATTATTCATAACAAATAGATTTGTAGCCTGTTTACCAATGCGTGTATCTTTGTAAGAAAAACTGCTCTACAAACGCTGCTCAACACACAAGGATCTTTCATAAGACGTGCCCAGCTTACACATCTGTGAAAATCATCCTTTTATTTGAAGTGGCGATGTGTAACATATATAGATGTGGAGATTGTACAACTTTGGATATGGTGAAACATCGTTTGGGATAACTACTGCTACTACTACTGCTACTTGTTGACGTTAAAGTAGCTGTCAAGTGCTCGAAAAATGTCTTGTATGTTTAAATCTCCGTGCGTTTAGGTGCTTCATCCACACTTCTTGACTGTTTATGTAGAGTTATTGCTGATGAAAACTGTCATACCACATTGAATAAGCTCTTGGTTGAATAATGGCTAAAGGGGGCTATTTCATTTTTTAAAGTTGCTCTTGCTGCCCACTGATCAACTGACATAATTGCCTCCTGTATTCTCTCCAATTATTTGTAAATATAGCCAACAAATCAAAAGAGTATTATAGGGAAGATTTAATGTGGTCCAATCCGATTATTTTTACTTACACAAGTTATTCTTATCAGATGCTATGGAAGTATACGCTATTGAAAGCTTATGCTCGAATTATTATAATGATTATCACATCAAACGTACCATTTATAGTTGGCTCAATTGTCCTCCAAATATATAAAACAAAACAAAAGACTTTTTTTGTTGTGGCCTATATTTTATTCAAAGTATCAATATACTCATGGAAGGCTACATGACTCTGTATTATGCTACGTAGCCTTACATGGTCCGCCATTTCCAGTTTATCCTGCTAAAGTATTACAATAGTTAGTTTCATCGATTTGCTTCTTTGTTTATTTAATGCTTACGAAATGGTGTTTGATACTCTGATATATGAGGGTATATCGTTCCACGCTAAAGTTGGCCCCCAACGCGTCCTTGACCATCTTTTTGATTTTCTACAAATTTTTATTGTTAGTAAAAAAAAAATACATATCATATATTTAAGTACTTACATATCTTTTATCTTCGGTTGGTTTGGGCGTTGAGGGCTTGGGCGTGGGCATGGGCGTGGAGCTGCTTGTGGCTGCAAGAGGCCGTGGCTGTAGCTCGCTCGCAGTGTTGATCTTTTGTTTTTTAGAGGGAAGTCCCCTTTGCTCCACCTCTTCTCTGCTACGTTTCATATTCAGCAAGTCGGTGAGCATGGGACCCTCAAAGTCTTCACTGCCGCGTCTGCTGCTGCCACGCGACTTGCTGTACTGCGTTGTCCAGTCAGTCTGCACCGAAAAGTCGAACTCGGGATCATCTTCGCCATCTTCATTGAACAGGTGATCAAGAAGCCTTTCTCTTTTGCTCTTCAGTGGTTTCTGGATCGGCCTGTCACCATCACTACCACCACCACCACCATCGGTCTCTTCTTGTTGACATATTTGACTTGTCGTGGTATCTTCCCTTGACAGCAGGTCCTTTGGTATAAGCTTTGTCATATTCCAATCGTCATTGAGGTTTGTATTCGCGCTTGATACTTTATCATCCTTGATATGTTCTTCAAATGCGGGCGACAGAACCCTCGTAATCTCAAGCCCACCCACCTCAACCTCCTCCATGTTCAGATTATTAAGCACATCCAATTTGGTAGCTAAATCATTCTCATCGTCAGAAATTGAGCCATCGTCCAGTTGAATAATTTCGTTGATTATTTTCTCTTGTCTTCTTTCTTTTTGCAGAACTTTTTGTGCGCCCTTTTGTGACTGGTTATTCATTTGTTTATCAATTGTATATGAGAGTTCTTTATAAATGAGGTCACCGGTCAGACCGTAAGTAGAACGCATGTATTTCGTATCGGTGATGGGAACAGCGTATAGATAAGAGCATTCATCTTTTATTTCGCTATAGACCATGAAGTATTTATGATTATTACTATGAACATCATTCATTTCTACTTTAAATATTGCTGCCTTTGCTGATTCTTCAGGGCACTCATCCTATAAAAAGAATGGTTAATAAAAGTATTGAATAACAAAGTATCAGATGTACTACATCCACTCCAAAGACTTCATTTAGAAATCTATTTAGGCGTCCGTCGGTGTCAGTGGTTGCGCTATAGATTGTTATTAGTATTTTTTTTTTTTTTTTCCTTGGATAAACTTACACTTGCCAAGATTTTCTTTCAATCATAAAAAAGTTTATAGCAGATGTACTAATGATGACTTCAAGGTTAAATATTACGTCGATCATATCTGTTTGGTCGCTTTGTTCATTAAAGAAGATGAGGTCTATTAAAAGTAAATAACGTTTTTAAATTGTTCTTTCTTCTTTTTTTCTTACTGGAAAGGGTATAATCGCCTTCAAATTGGGATCCTTGTTTTAAGAATATGGGACCTAAAAGCACAACGGCAGTGTCAAAAGAGGACATGTGTATATCTATATATATTGGCGGTGGATAAAGGAGCAAAAAGAGAAAAAATAGGAAATCAAAAAAATGGACGTTTATTTCGTTTGAAGTTAAAATACCGCTGATGTCTCTTTACATCTTTAATGTTAGAACATTTTTATAGTCAAAACAGAGCCGTTAATTAATTATATCACTGACATATCGCGTTGTGATGAGCTTATATCATTATTTAGTGATTATACGCTACACGGATACACACTAAGCTTCAGATTTCTCAAAGCCTTTTTGTTCATAGAGTATTGTCCCTTCAAGCTCCTTGTGCATGAATAATTATCGTTAAGCACAAACCATTCCTTTATTTTAAAATGTCCATTATTCTCCTATTTTATTACAAACAACTATGAAGTGTTTGATTACTTATATAAAGCAGGATTTAGCTGCATATTTTCTTACCAACTGCTGCTGATAAAGAAAGACCGTTTTACCCAAGCATATACTCAGGTCATAAAGAAGGGGGGGTTATTATGCTCCAAAATCTGTGTGAAGAAGAAAGGGTAATACTAGGGGCACTGAAAAATTCAAAAATGGCAATACTTCTCAAGCTGCAGAACAAAAGTTTATCAAGGCTATTTGTGGTTTAATTTAAAAACTACTCAGGGCTGCTATACGAGAGGATGTCGATGAGGCTGAGCCCTGCTAACGATTCATTGAGCCGCTCTTGCCCGACCTCTTTGACCATTCTGGCTAGAGGTACTATTCACGTTGGACGAATACTAGGACTCTGAAGCTAAGAAAAATTTTATCAATCCATCCGTGCAACGTTCTGATCTCTGCAAAACGAAATCTCTTGTCCTCAAATGGCATCATTTGTCGTATTTCTACGTTTATATCAAAGAAGATTACACACTTTGACGTAGTATAGTCAATACATATTTCATACACAAACCAAGATATTAGTTCTAAGCCCATAACATTGCTTCATGATGTCTCTGGTCTGTAATAGTTGATGACGCGTCATATAATATAATTCACTAGATGTTAACAGCATTTATTCTTGTAAAATAATACATATGTTATATTAACTACATCTTCTTCGCCTTGAACTAACATACAATGTGATAAAAAGAATTCGACCTTTATGTTTCTTTGATTACTTCATAATTCCAATATCACATTGATATAGTTGTATACGCATGTTTCAGTATTAAACTACATAAAATATAATCTCTTATATGATTATCGAGGTGAACAGAGCATCACGCTGATCTTCTGCAAGGCATAAGAACTCTGATAGGTGTATCAGAAGTTGGTCTAGAGCTAGTCCATCCATTGAATCAGGTGAGTACAGCTGACTGTAGAAATATTCAGCGGTGGTGATTGATCTAGACATGGATCACTGCTCCCAGGATGATACAGGACAGGAATATAGCGTTGAGTTTCCTGTGTTTTGATCAAGCGTTTAAAAATCCGAATGCTTTCCCACTTTGTTCCAACCAAACTCTTTCTCCTTTGAGGCTCTCAATTTCAGCTATTTCGTCTTGGAGATTATCTATTTATGTTTCAATACTTGACTACAACGAAGACAAAATGTTATAATGCTTGAATTGGCGAAGCATACGACCCCGTTTACTTTGTAACTTTTTCAACTGTGTTGCTCTCCAATTATTCCGGTGAAGCTGGAAATATTTGACAAAGAGCTCTTTGCTACATTTGTAATCGTAAGGAAATCATAGAGAGATAAAATCAAATCTCAGTAAGAGAAGCCATATGAAATTGTGCTTGTGTTTAGTGAGCATGAATTCCTGAAACAGAATCTATCATTTCCTCCATTTTCAGCAATTAAACACTGCTAGTACTTGCAGAGTAATACATCACATTCACAGCACAACGTGATTACCAGGAAAAGGAGAGTTGACACGATGTCATCATTGCAGCCATCTACCTCATTATACGATGCGAGTTTGCAAAAGGTCAAAGGCTGCTTATTAATAGATCCAGAAGCGGCAAGATGATAGGTACAAGGACAGATGAACCGCAGATAACAATACGTATTGCAACATTTAGAGCATATAGAAACCATGGCTTCATCTGTTATGACCTATTTGAGGACGCATAGCGTATACCCTTACTTTCCCCTGATGGCTGCGGAACGCGTCTATCATTTGTTATTATCATTTTTGGTGGTATCGTTCTTTTGATTTATGCATAACTTGCTCCATTTCTTTAAACAAGATTATTAATTCATACAACAACTACTAAAAAAATAGTATATATCTATTCTTTACTGACAAAAAGCCAAATAAAAGAGAGAAAACGATTTGGCAGAGTAACACAAATCATGTGCGTGGCCAAGACTAGGAAATACGCCCAAAGACGCGTGATTTAAACAAAGAGTGCATGAAATTTATTGCCTTTTAATCTTTTTTACTATATAAAAATAGAGGTGATCAACTTCATTAAAATATAAATACAAGCGATAGTTTGAATGAATAGAAAGATATAAAAAAGATAGGCAAAGAGTCATGAAACACTTTAGAAATAAACAAAAGTGTGAGTGTAAACCTTATTTTCTTGAAAGGAGTAAAACCTTATTTATTGAAAACAATAACTTCACACAACTTAGAAAAGGGTATAAAAAAAAAGAAATTTGCTCTCATCCTTTTCTTCCTTCTTTCTTTTCTCTTTATACTTTTTTTGGTTCCTTCTGGTTGTTCTCTTTGGTCAAGGTAAGTGTTTTTTTTTTATAAACTTGCTCAGCAAGGCGATGATTGTGTGTTCAAGGATTTCTATGCAATCTCTTTTTATGATGCTCAATACGTGTCCTGGACTGACAACGATCGTTCGTTTCTTCACTCAACTGGAGGCTTGCAGGCAGCCAAAAGGAGAGTTATGGACATTCGATTGGAATCTTTACAGGGAACTAGTTATCTGAGATCACAGCTGCGACAGATTGCTTGATTATGCTTCCTGCTGTCTGGCTGGCGGAAAGGGGTACATAAGCTAGTTAACAATTAACAAGACTCACCTATTGCATACCCCAACGGTATGTCTGCTACTGTGGGTCTTTGCAGGCTGCTCTGGTACTTTATGGTCTGATGGTTTTTATGGGTATCTGGTCCCTTGTTCTGATGGTCAATGGCTGACCTGAAGAATGTCGTCACAGCAGCAATCAGAACTTTTAGAGGTCTTTTGGCATCCTTGTTCACCTTTTTTCTTCTTCTCTAAACTGTGTGACTGCTTATATAAATCTCAGAGTGGTAGGACATAAACAAAGCTATTGCTAAAAGCACATTTTATAAATTATATGACACTTTGAGCTGTAGTATCCACGTATAAATCGAATTATGTAATGCGTTTTTCACTCGACCAACCTTCAGTTTCCTTTCAAAAGAGCATTTTGCAGTTTGAGAGGGAGTATTACCTTTTTTAGATTTTGCAGTGCTTATCTTTAGCGGAGATTTAAGCATATCTGTGTATGTGTCTTTTCTTTCCACAATGAAACTCGCTCACACACCTGCCACACTTGCTGACTTGGATACTGTCAGTGACTATGAAACAAGGTCCTACCACCCAGACGAAGCAGCCTCTCGAGAACAGCTCAAGGCACGTATAGGTTACGCTTCACAGTCCGGGCCTGAGCTATTTATGGTCTCTCGCAATGCAGACAATGACCAAGTGGTTGGATTCCTCTGTTCTACACTTACTACTGCTGACTTGGTGACAGAAGAGTCTATGAGCACTCATGAACCTGAAGGAAAAACTATCTGTTTACATAGTGTCTGTGTTGCGCCTCATGCTCGTAAGCAAGGTATTGCCACAGAGCTGCTCAGGGCCTGGATTCAACGACTGAAGCAAGTAAATGAAACTAACTCATCAAAGAAATATAACCGCATCGCTATCTTGAGCAGACCTGGTTTGGTAGCCTTTTATGAAAACGTAGGGTTTAGGAAACTGGGTGTGAGCAAAGTTGTGCATGGACCCGAGCCCTGGATAGATTGTATTTTAGAACTTTAATTCTCCATTGTTTTCCTCGTCTTGATTCAATAAATCACGATGACCTTCGATGACACCTGTCAACAGTTTTCTAAACAAATTTGTTGTGGGGAATAAAATGTTGGAATAGTCCATGTCGTACCAGTAATTAATGGCAATAACGCCTTGTTCACCGCTCTGCATGACTTGATGGAACCATAATGCTTTACATACTTTAGATAAAATTATTTAGCATTAGGGGGGCATCAATTTACCTGGTAAATAAAGTAACCCTCCTTCATTCACGGTGACCTTGATTGGTTGTGCGTTGCGAAATCTAGGGAAGCGATTAAAATCAGGACAAAGGGGATTGACAGGTATCCAAGGTGTAGTTGACTCAAGTGGCTTTATCTCGAGCTTTCCTGTGTTCTTATTTGGTTCATAAACAGCACTTTGATATACGGATTCTATTACAGCAGTCAACACACAGATAGACTATGAGATTATATAGATCATACCATGCATGCAATAATGTTCTGCAGGTGGAAAGAGAATAAATGTCTTTTGTCCACGGACAACAGCATAACAGTTTTCATATGGATCCTTATGTAGAGAAGTAATACTTTTGTCATCGCCAAACCAAAAATTGACGGCATCTGGTTGTTTGCCTAGTGCTTCACTACACCAGGCAATGTCTGGATCCACGTCCTCTTCGAGTGCGCTATATTCTAGTGATAGACTTCCATTCTGCAGAGAGATATAGTTTGCATTATCTGATGGTGTTCTACCTTCGACTATGTCCAAAAATGAATTGAATGTCATTTTTTGCTCATACGGCATCACAAAATACTCATTTTTAGTCAGAGGATCATAAGTAACAGCATCTGCATATCTAATTATCTGTATGAATCACTCGTGTTTACCAATGTTTTTAAAAAATACCCATTCGGTGTCACTAGCATATAAAGATTATTTTTATGCATTTTTAATATTCAAAGTTTTTACCTGCTACTGTTACAACTGATTTGCCTACTTTTGATCTTAGATATTCATTTGTCCAACCATGGCGTGCAGGCCAGTGATCAAAGGCTCCTATTTCATGTTGATATATGGTATCATAAACTATATATATGTATATACCTTTGATAATGGCAGGTCTGTTTGGATGTACACTTGTTCTCAAAAATTCAAGAGGAGTAGGTGGATTATCGTATATGTGAACAAAAGTCCCATTGATGTCTTATAGATTGTTATTATAATATTTCCTTATTTACTTTATATATATATATACCTTGATACTCTTTCACATAGTCAGTCAATACACTCTCAATATCTTTCAGCACAGACATATCCAAAAAAAAAAGATCGGACAAAAGGATAAATAAAACTCCCCTCTCGAACCAGAAAAGAAAGAGAAAATGAGCGGAACAAGCCACGAAGAGACACACACACACAAAGTCATCTCCATCCTCAGTCTTTTATAGTTTCTCTCTTATTCTTTATACATTTATTCAATATGGTAAGTGAGCATAGATGGATGGATGGATAGATGGATGAATAAACAGATGGATTATAGGGTCGCGTTAGAACCAAGACTGTCAAGAAGGCTTCTCGTGTCATCATCGAAAAGTACTACCCTCGTCTCACTCTCGACTTCCAAGTCAACAAGAGAATCCTCGATGAAGTGACCATTGTCCAATCCAAGCGTCTTCGTAACAAGATTGCCGGCTTCACCACCCACTTGATGAAGCGTATCTCTCGCGGCCCTGTTCGTGGTATCTCCTTCAAGTTGCAAGAAGAAGAACGTGAACGTCGTGACAACTTTGTTCCTGAATTCTCTGCCTTGGATACCTCTGCTATTGAAATTGATCCTGAAACTGAGGTAAGACTTTTTCTTATATACATTGACTCCTCGATCGTATGGAAACCGCTCGGACCTTTTTTGCTTGTTTTATTATTATCATTTCCTCTCTTTCTCTCTCTTTTTAGGAAGGCGCAGAACAAGCATTATTGGATGAAGGGGGGCTAAAAGAGAGAGAGAGAGAGAGAGAGAGAGAAGAAATGAGATAAAACTTTTAAAAAAGTTCGTGTGTCGGGTGGAGATCTTTTGATGGCCATACTGAACAAAAAAAAATGCCTTTTTTTTTTGAGGTGTCAAGATCTCTCACGCAAAAGCACATGAACTCTAACTTTTACATTTTCTGTCTATAGTCTTTGCTTAAGGCCATCAACTTTGAAAACCTTCCTGGTGTTAAGGTTACTACTCCTGTTGCTCCCGTTGCTCCTCGTCGCAACACTCGTCCTCGCAAGACTGAAGCCTAATTTATATATAAAAAAAGGATTGAAATAAAGAAAATGTTGTCAATGTGTATATGTATATATAGAATCACATAGATGAATAGCTGGTTCATTTGTCAATTGCAGTAAAAACAAAAGGAACGAGATCGATTGTTTTTTTTGCCCTTCATTCCTTTTTCCTTGAGCAAAAATATGAAGAGTTTTCAATTTGCTATTGTCACCTTTACAGCTTCTCTTGTTTTATTAAAAAGAGTTGCTTGTGAATTTGATCCTAAATCTCATAATAATGTTATCCATTATTGGTTTGTGATGTTTATATTCAACTGTCAAACATTGTGATAACAAATGTAATCTTAGGGGTCAAAATTCAGCTAGTGTGGCCGGTAATGATCCAGACCATACATTATGGCAGAAGGTTTTTCTTTTCTTTTGATATGAATTATATATATTGTAATTTATTAAAATGTATACAATAGCCTTTAGCAGAGTATTGCGATAGAGAAGAATTAGATATGATGGTTATCTCCTTCTTACATAAATTTGGTATGTTTTTTATTAAACCTCTTTCATAACATGGTTTCTAACTCATGCATATGTCTTCAAGGTGAGGGCAGATTGACATCTTTTGATATTGCCAATAGTGGTAAAGATTGTGCAGGTTTCTTTCCAGGTAATAAATAAAAAAAAAAGAGATATCTTGACTGTAAATATACTCATATATGTGTATTCTAGGCACGGAATTACTAAATTGTCCTCAAATGGAGAACGGTAAGAGAGTGGACGTTCATATGTTGTATAAAACTAACAAAAGTATCGCTAAAGATATAAAGTATTGTCAGGAGAAAGGCAAAAAGATACTTCTTTCCTTGGGTGGCGCTACTCCTGAGTATGGCCTAGACTCAATTGAAAGCGGCCAGAGTTTTGCTGACGAACTTTGGAATACGTTTGGCGCAGGCCAAAATGAACACAGACCTTTTGGTAATGCGGTTGTAGATGGATTCGACCTTGACATAGAAAATGGAGCCAAGGCAGGTTATCCTGCATTCATCAATCGAATGCGTGAACATTACAGTAAACATTCTAACAAAAAATAGTGTCACCTTTAAAAGAAATGCTCAATTGATTCCTTTAGGTAAAGACGCATCAAAGCAATATTTCATTGCTGGCGCGCCTCAATGTCCCTATCCAGATTATTATCTAGGCGAGGCCTTGGACAACGCATGGTTCGATTTTGTCATGTAAGCTATACAGGCTCACGTTTTGTTTTTTTTTGTTTTTTTTTTTTTTTTTCTATACTTATGTCATCTATTAGGATTCAATTTTACAATAATGTAAGTGACAAACCGAAATAGGTTGGGCTGATATTAAAAGTGTTTAGTATTGTAATGTCATCAATGGTCCTCAATTCAACTACAACACTTGGGACGAATGGGCAAGAACAAAGTCGATAAACAAAGATGTTCGTCTCTTTGTTGGTATCCCTGGAAGCCCTTCAGCAGCAGGAAGAGGCTACGTACCATATGAACAGCTTGTGAGCACGATCAAACCTCTGCAGCAGTTGATGACATTTGGTGGAATTATGGTGTGGGACGTATCCCAAGCCTATGGTAACACGATGGATGTTTTACCCAGTTATGCACATGGCATAGCGCAATTGATTCATAGGTAAACGTACATGTATAAAACAAGGAATTGCACTATTAAATAAGGATGTTATTACCAATAGTAGCAATAATACATTAGAAACAGTATTGGCACCTGAGAGCACTACCATAGCAACCATGAACACTGTGTCACAATCGCCTGCTACCACTGCCGTCGTGATGACTACTACTGTATCACCAGTAGAAACTACCTCACCAGAAACGAATACGGTCGATATGACGACAAGTAGACCTAATGAGATTCGACATGGAGAATCATGTTTAGAAAATGGAGCCCTTAAATGTAGTGGGGAATCAAGCTATGGCCAATGTACTAATGGTTACTGGGTCGTGCGTAACTGTCCGGTAGTCACGGTTTGTAAAGAGAACAATAACTCGATTTTCTGTGGATTTCCTTAAATATAAAATTCGAGCAAAAAAGGGAAAGAGCAGGTTTTAATTTATACACAAAATAAATAAAAAAGAACACATATTGATACAAAACTAAAAGTAATTCATATTATCCAATTGCATTTCATAATGGTTGTCTTTCGTCATTTTTGGTGAATATTCCTCAAAAGAGTCCAACTCAGAGCACGAAGAGGAATCATCTTGATATTTGATGTTACATTGACGAGTCCTTGTCGTACGCTTTGATTTGCTTTTCTCATCTTTTGGTCCATTGCGATTACGTTTCTTTATCACGTCTGTTTTTAGGCTCAGTGGCCGCACAGTGCCGTGTAGTTTGTAAAATAACCCACATGCATTGCATAGGGGTAAACCTTGAGGATTTCTTCGCCATAGAGGTGTGTTGCCCGTATTACAGTTTGAGCATCGTGTTGAGTTGATTTGATGTTTGGATAGCGTGGGTAAAGAAGAATTGCGTCTCTTTCTTTTTATTGCCTTTTGTGTGCTTCTTGCCTTTCTTTTCGTGCCATATTCTTCATCGCTCTCACCATAGGATGTACATTGTAAGGACATATGTTCATTATTCTTTATGAGAGTAGAGGGTGAGCATATCTGTTCTTCAGGATGATCATCCACTGATGTCTTTTGCACAAAGCATTCAGGCGGTAGGTTTGAGGGTGGTGTGTTGATTAAGGGAAGAGGTGCTTGAAAGAGGTCAAGAGCGTCATCATGAAAAGGCGTTATTTGTGGTTGGAAGTTATCGAGAAACAAATCATCGTGCATATAGTTGATTGAATTAAATGATGTAAATAGAACAGGAAGCTGATGTGGATCATCAGTAGTTACAGTAGCAGCGGTATTAGTTAAAGAATAATAGCTTGTGCTTGCTTTAGTGTCCAAGAATAGATCATCACAATTCCAGTATGGAATTTCTTGTGTGTATGAGAATGGGGTTGAGTTGATTGTATAGAATGTATGCTGCATATGAAGAATAAAAAAGAAAAAAGGATAAAAAATACAGGACAAAGTGTGATTAATCTTATAAATGGTGAAATGATCCGCTTAAATGGCGAGCTGAATATCCCGTTTGTGTTACCAATGAGATAGAGTAGATCCTTAGTTCAATGTCTTCAATACGTTGATTTTACTTGCCACTGTTTATACATTGACCCTTCTTTATCTTTTGTTGCCTCTTTCATATTTTCATGACAATATCCAAGGATGACAAGAGAGTAAGACTAGCGAAATGCATAGACGACGTGATATATAAATAAATAGGGTTGATAACGGATGTGAACGGACAGATCAACATAAATTACACAAACACAGATAGAGTTTTTAAGCGGTGGTTATATATATATTGATACGATATCATAGGCTTAAATTATTAAACTTCACATGGTCAACCCTGTATGCTTTCTATATTAATTGATATCCTTCTTTTTTTTCCCTTTCTTTTAAGAGTTGTACATGTACCTGAGATTTATGTTCCTTACATTGATACCGACCTTACCCTCCCCTTCCCGTTTGAAATATGATATTTTACAAGTCTTAATTTGCTACGGATTGCGTAAATCCAAGTATCCTATGACGAACACTATCATTGTGCTCACTTGAACCAAAACTTATAAACACTGTACAACCATATTTCGATGACAAGAGAAGAGTTTGCTTAAATAGAAAATTGTTGTCATGCAACAAAAGGTCAAATGGGCAGAGGTAACCATACTGATTGCGCATGCATATTAAATATGGGAGATTACTTGAGTTTATGATGTTTATGTGTACCGTAGATAGTAATTTCTTTTTTTTTTTTTTTTTTTTTTTTTTTGCTCACCCCAAATCCCAGCAGGTTACACTCCCTTATCATTTATCTTTTGCGCAATCTAATTAGGCTTATCATCGACTTGTCCCTCTCTTGTCCTTTTTTCATATTTGAAGTCACTTATTGTATCTCAATACAATGCGACAAATTCTTGCTCATCTTTCTTTTTTATCTTTTACTAAAGATAGTTTTTATAAACACTCGCGTTATGCTCACTTGTCTTGTTGATTATACAATGATGCAGAGCATTGATTATAGCAAGTACTGCCAATATAGTTCCTATAAACAGTTCATTGGCTGGGCTTTCTCTCAATGTACTCAGTATATATTATCCATAATTGGATTTTCACGTTATCATATATAAACTCAGACTAGCCCATTTAAGCAGCCCCTTACAGCATAAACAATCTTCTTTTTTCCCTCGATCATTCAACTGCATTTTATTAACAAAATGACCTTTACTATTGAACCTATAGTACCTTCAGCTAAACAATCGGGTGTTGACTTTGGTGCAATCATAAATGACCTTGACCTTGAAAAGATAACACGTATGTGTCTTTATATTTACAAAATGCAAAAGAGAGAAAAAGAAAGAGAGAAAGGGCTGCGCTTACAGATTGTTTTTTTTTCCTTTAGCTGAAGACTTTGATAAATTATACGAAGCAGTCTATACATACCAAGTCATTGTTGTAAGAAACCAAGGCCATGTTACTCCTCATACTCAGTATGAGCTAACCAAACGCTTCGACCCACAAAATATCGACATGTATGGCCACGGTGGCATGTATCGTGCTTCCGAATCTGTTATTGCAAGAGATATATCTCCTTTACCAGTACAGCCTCAGGTGCAGCTGTTGGGAAATGGTATAGTTCGAAATCATTGTGGTATTGATGAAAAAAAACTGTTCCATCCTAGTCATACCGTTTTCCACAAGACACCTCTAACAAAGGAACAAATGGATGCTGGCTATACTCGGTTTTACCGTTGGCATATGGATGCCGCTCTTTATAAGCTAAATCCTCCCAAAGTAACAACCTTGTTTGGTATTAAAAATCCTGTAAGTTGTTGTTATGATGTGATGCCTCAAACTAATCTATTTATAGAGTTCAAGAAGGGAAATTGTTCGATATGATGATGGAACAGGTGATGAACTAGAAGTTCAGCTAGGCACCACAGCCTGTAAGTAAACATATACGTCATCGTAATACCTTCATTGATTACTCCCGGTAGTCATTTCTGGACAAAAAGCGTTCGAGATTCTGCCTCCTGAGATGAAAGAGCTCGCATTTAAAACTCAGGTGAAATATGCAGCACATCCTTATGTTTGGATTTCAAAAGCAAAAGCCCATTCCACAGGTCTAGGCATGGTATCAGAAGGAAAAGAGCTTTCAAAGGAAGAATTGCCTCCAATTGATGAAAAGGATATAAAAATATACCCAATGGTAAAATATAAACAGTTGTTTAAAGGGAGGAAAGCTAACTATTAAAATAGTTATGGAAGAATCCAGTGACTAACAAAATTCATTTGCAAGTTCATCCTGCAGCCGTGGAAGATTTAATTATTGACGGAAAGCCGGTTGGTGACTTGGAGAAAGTCCGAGAGATCCTTTATAAAATTCAGAGACCAGGTATTAGTCCTGAAAATGTCTATGCTCATGAATGGAAGGATGGTGATTTCGTTATCTTTCATAACCGTGGTGTTCTTCACTCAGTTGTGGGTAGTTTGAGAGATGATGATTTTAGGTTATTCCATCAGTGCAATATTGCAAGTGCGGATGAACCAGTACCTGTTACAGAACAAGACTTTGCGCCCTATAAACGTAACGGATTGAAATAAATAAATAATTTGTACATTCTCTTGTTCACTCTTTTCTTTCTTTTATTTTATGGGAAATACTACATGCATGAAAAAATCCACGGCAACGTGGCTAATGCTATAGGTGCTTCCTATGTTGTCGCTTTACAACTTTACACTACCAAAGCCGCTATCTAACCTAAGGCTGTCCAATTCACTCTCTTTGATATAAAATACGATGTCATCCTAATTACACGTAGTTGATCAAACTGACAGCATACATTAAAATAAAGCAATAACAGCATTTCTTTTTTTTTTATCTCTTTCTTCTTGAAACAAAGTCATGTTTAGCTTGACGCTACACATTGCAAAACTTTGTTGGATGGCATCATAGGTAGTATCTGAAGATAGGGCACGTAGAATTAGTCTAACTTCTGGTGTATTTTATACACAGAAGCATGCTTGCATAAGCGCCAGTGGCAATATCCTGATGATTCTGACACGATGCCAACGCCACTGGATCTGCCATCGAGTGCCCAACCGTCATTGAAAACACTCTTTAGCATTTTGTAATTCTTATATCTATCAACCCTTTTTCATAGCATACCTTCCAGTCCATCTGTTTGTGGATTTTTAAATATTCATCCTTGAATGCCCTGGCATACTTTATATCATCGAATTGTGGCTCAAGTGATATTATCGGTAAGATGTCAACGTACATACTTCTTTTGAAGATAGCAAATGATCGAACAGCTCTTTATATAGTCTTTTATATGTTGCTCCCGTCAATATCATTTTTTAGACATTTATTTCCCATTCATTTATGTCTAAATAAACTTTATTGTTATAAAATAAATAAATAAATAATTCGGTAAGTGGAAGCGCTGTATGTCATATATCAAACTCCTTTGGGTATAACCACTGTGATACCATCTACATCTGTTGACCATGCCACTCGCTTGTTGACAAATATAGCGTACCATGTCGTTAATAGAATAAACCAAGTAATACAGCCTGTTAATGAAAGATAAATGTCTAAAAGACATTAACAATTGAATGTGAACATGAGATAATTATTTACATTTCTTTAATTCACTTGGTGCATTCAATGATTGACTTGTCTTGTAAAAGTACATAAAGTTAACAAGCCATAAGAAAGGCAAGAAAGCAAACCCTCCATAAAACATCTTTTTGGAAATGGACACTTGTTCCTCAAAGCTCATCTTGTCTAATCTCGGCATATGGGTATAAAGAAGAAAATTTCCTTTTTGAAATAAAATGAAAAAAGGGGGTATTTACATACAAGTTTATTATTATTCTCTTGTCTTTCACAAATTCTTTACTCTTCTAACTCAATTTCCTCTACTTGAACCTTCTTTTCTTCAACTACTTCTTCTTCAACAATTTGTTCAATGATTTGTGATTCAGGTCTCTTTTTCTTCTTTTCATCCTCCTTTTCCTTCTTCTTTTCATCTTCGACAGTATACGAGAACAGTTCCTTTAATTCACCACGAATAGCAGCAGTGATCAATACAGAAAGAATACAGGCAGGAGAAAGGTAAAGAAGTGCAGGTTGAGCAGCATTAAAGATGTGCATGACTGCTGTCGTAGTGACTAAACCGAGAATGTAAGCAATAAAACATGCAGTGAAGTAAGGTTTAGGAAAATCAGTCGATCTGAATTCACCAACAGGGTTACGTTTCCATGACATATGGCGATCGTAACGCAAGGTCAGGGCAACAAAGATACCTGGGATCACAATGTCACCTAATCCGAGCATGGCAAAAGAGGTTGCCTTTCCGTAAATGTATTCAATGATATGTCTAGGCCACAAGAGTTTGATGGGTGCATCAAAGTTTTTGGCAACAGAGACCATGACGGGAGTGTAAAAGACCCAAAAGATATCATAAAAGAAGAGACCGCTTAATAGGATCATGCCAGTCTTGAAAGAGTCGAGTGATAGCAATTGAATAGCATTGACAGAGAACGAAAGACCAAAGATGTTGGAGGCAATCCAGTTCTTGGTTAAACCATAATAAACGGTCAATGCAATAGAAAAAAATAGCATGATGAAATGAATGACCGTAAAGCTAAAGCGGGAGATGTCTGCACGTAGACGCGTATACCAATATGAGTATTTAATTAAATGTAACAAATAATGACACTTACTTTTAGATCGTTTAGATAATGTTACTTTATATTTAGCAACATGCTTTAACCAAGAGACAGGCACAATCTTTCTAAAGACATCCAAAGATGCCTTTGTAACTGCAGCACTTCCCATAATTGAAAAGTATGCAGTCAAGACATAGTTGATATACTTTTTATCCACGTATTTGTATACAAGATACATTGAGAATAATACACCGGAGCCAATGATAGGAAACATGTAAGCATCTTCAGAAGAAAGACTTTCAGTGATCGACTCATCTTCATCATCGGAATCTTCAAGTGGAGATTCTGTCTTCTTTCGTTTAGGTGCATTAGCAGGTCTTTTCATACTACGAATAGAACTGACAGATCCCCAATAGATGGGCACTGCAGCCATGGTAACCATAGCACCATAAGCAATATATAAGCCAAGTTCCTTGCTGTTTTCAAAATCCATTTGATTAGAAACAAAGAAAAAAGAAATAATAAAACGACACAGGTTCAATTTATCTGTTCCCTCCTATTTCTCTAGACGTTCATTTCTCTTATTGGCCAATTCGTATTTGCCAATAGTAACGGAGCTTGATTGTACTTACACTAAGGACAACCAACGCGCGCGCGCACCGTCACTTTTGGACTATTTTTTTCTGCGCAGACGCGATCTTTTTCTTTTTTCTTTCTTTTTTTTTTTTTTTTTTTTTTTTTATAAATAATATATCAATCATGGAAGGCGGTGGATTTATGAGTAACTCGTTTGATGGATCAAGCAGTCAAGGAAACTTTGCTAGAGTAAGCGAATATAAAAAGAGTTTAGTATAGATAGCTGACATAGACTGGTAGAAACCTATGAGCGAGCAAACATTAAGACCTGTCACTATTAGACAAATAAAGGGTGGCGAAGTACCTCAATCAGAAGGTATTATCAAGATTGATGGTGCTGATTGTACTCAAGTAAAAGTATAATGCAACTATATAGACGCTATTTCTCATAGACATGTTATAGGTTACGTTTGTTGGAATTATTCGTAATATCAGTGAACAACAAATGAATGTTATCTACACAATTGAGGACGGCACAGGCTCAGCTGATGTTAGAAAATGGATCGAGCAAAATGAAACTGAGATCGAGGCAGATGAACGTCGAAGCTTAGTGCGCGATATCTATGTGAGAGTTTATGGTAGATTAGCCTATTTCCATAATCGAATAACTGTCGCAGCATTTGCTATTCGACCCATCACTGACTATAATGAAATCACACATCACTATCTGGAAGCTATTTATGTGCACTTGACATTCACCAAACCTAGCAAGGTAAAAAAAAAATAAAAAAAATAAAAAAATGTGTAGCTAACATTTGTACAGAAAAACTCGTTATTTGTTGAAACCTCAAACAACAAAGGAAATATCATTGAAGATCGTATTATGGGAGTCATGAAAGAAAACTCACACCTTACAGAAGGAGTAACACTTGATTTCATCATTGAAAAATTAAAAACTATGCATACTGAAGCTGAGATACGACAAGCCATGCAGCATATTGAAAATGAAGGACAGGTCTATAATACAATTGATGAATATCACTTTAAGCCATGTGTGGATTAAAGCAAATAAAATGTTTACATTCCTTTTTTAATATTTTGAAGTGATTGAACAGTATATGAGAGAGCTCGAATGATAGATATCGAATATAGACCTGGCTTTTCTATGATCTTGTCTATATCCAAAGGAACACGATGGCCTTTGCTATCCATCATGACAATCTCCCTATCTTTTGTAATCTCGCATTGAATTGTTCTTGTACCAAAGTCCATGTAGCTCTTGTGGGTTTTGGCAGAGAGATGCTTATCTGATATTCTTTGTGCCATTATCTTTGCATTCTCTATAAACTGTTCCATCATGGCACGTTCTGTCCAATAACTAGCCCACGCCTTTAGATATTCAAGCATTGTAAGACTGAGTAATGCAATGATGATCATACAAGCTAGTTTATGTCGTGTGTAGTAATAATAAAAGCCTTTCCAGTAAACTTGCTGATGATGATAGTCATCTAATAAGATAGAGTCATAAAGAGCTCTTAACTTGGGATTGCGTAGAATATATGCAATATGAGACGTCTTTTTAAACATATCGTCATCTACAGTACTATTATTTTGATTTTTTAAGGTCATTGACAAGACCAACCATAATAGATATTACCTATATTTGACAAGTAGCTTTCGATACACCTTGCTTATCTCTTTCAAGTTTGCATCTTTCTAAACTGATGTGTAAATAAAAGAACATGGTGGTTATTGACCAACTTGCCTCGACATTCAACCAAGTATAAAAGCTATGGTTCTGTTGCTCTATTTCTTTAGCAAGATCAAGAAGCATAATTTCGTCTGTTTAATCTTAATCAATGTACATACACACAAAAAGAGTCATAATAAACCTTCTTGCCAATTCCAAGTTTTTATTATAGGTGGTATCCATAGATACGAGACAAGTAATAATAGCAGTAATAAGCATAACTTGTCTTTCATTAAAAGAGGAGAAAAAAAAAAGACATTTCATGGCTTAATTGACTTTACAACGGCTATCAGCCAATGACAATTGAGCATGATTTAAAATCATCTAAAAAACTGTAATGCCAACTTCCCTTTTAAACAGCACAAATACTTTATTGCTCATCCTCTTTCTTTTTTTTAAGCCTTGATCAGCGAAAATAATACTACTCCCTTTGATCCGTTTGTTGCAATGTAACAATGGCTTACTTCAATTGAAACAATAGAATAAATTTCGTCTCTTTAGTCTTAACAAAGATATGCATTTCGACTTCAGCATTTGCCAAGCTCACACACATGTTTATTTCTTCTAGTCAATCTGTCATCAACCACAATCTCAATTTGACATATGCAGTAAAGGAGAATACAGCATCACTTTTTACTGATTTTATTCTCATAAACAGCGCATACGTTGTTAAAGCAAGGAAAAACACAAAGACGAATGCGCATAAATCACATGATCTTTGTTATTTATTGTTCATGGCGGAGAAACGGTTTTTTTTGGTTTTTGTTTTTTACTTAAAAACTTGTAATGTCAACAACAAACACATGGGAATCAAGTTTGACGCCAACAGAAGTGACAACTTATAAACAACTATTTAAAGCAGCTGCTTTAACTCAACCAAATATAGTTACTGGTTTAGAAGCAGTTCAGTTCTTTGCAAGGTCAGAACTACCGAATACGGTATTATCTGAAGTATGTAAATCTGACTAAGTATAAACAGACATATGGTTAACCCTATTAGATTTGGGAGACTGCAGACGAACATAATCTTGGTTATCTTACACCGAATACATTTGCTGTTGCACTAAAACTAATAGCCTGTGCACAAAATCATATCAAACCAAAGAGTCCATTACTATCTACACGTAGGTGACACATGTAACTAAAGAAACATAAACTTATAACCGTATTATATCAAGCGACTCCATTGCCAAGAATTAAGGGTATTCAATTAACATCAGAGTCTGATCATGCATTAATAACTCCGGCCGAGCGAATGAAATACCAGTCTATTTACAAAGCACAGCGTCCCACAGATTTTGGAATTCAAGCAGAAGCAGCTAAAAATCTGTTTTTAAAGTCAAAACTACCCAATGACCAATTAGCACAGATATGGTACACATAAACAAAGAAAGATAAAAAAGAAAAATAACACAGTGTATAGGAATTTGGCTGATATCCGTCGTTGTGGTTATTTGAATGAGTCAGAATTTATTATCGCCATGCATTATATCGCTAAACTGATGGATAAGTCAATGACAGAATTACCGGCAGTGCTGCCTCAAAGTGTTTACTTATCAGCACTCGGCCAACAGTCTGTATCTTCACCTTCGAGTCGAAGAGCGAGTTCGATAGCCAGTACAATATCTAACGTAGACCAACTTGTCCCCTCACAGGATAAAGCACGCTATGAATCATACTTTAATAAGCTCGATAGACAAGGACGAGGTATCATCCAGCGATCGGATGCTTTTGAACTTTTTAAAAGGTCAAAGTTACCAGATACAGAACTCGTTCATATCTGGAACATGGTAGACAGAGATGGCAAACAGACCTTGAATTCAACTCAATTTGCTGCAGCCATGCATCTGATTCATTCCAAGCTTTCAGGACAATCCATTATGTCTCCTACCATATTGCCACCTGTCATGACAGCCTCACCTCAAATGATATCACAAGGTAATCGTCTTACTTGTCAGCGACTTATTACACAAGGCTAAATACTCCCCCCCTTTTTGTTGTTGTAGCAATGCCTGTCAAAGAAGAAGAAGAAGAAGATCTGCTTGGAGAAGATAATCAAGAGCTGGCAGAGGAGACCAATAAGGTCAATTTACTTCAGAATCAGATCGAAACAACAAAAAAGGCTACACGTGATCTACAGGCGCAAAAGAGCCGAATTGAGCAATCACTGTCTGCATTAAAAGAGAAAAATACAGACTTGAAACATCAGCAAGAGGAGCTTCAGTCAAAGAACGAATCTGAGACAATGCAACTGCAGCAACTCAAAGAAACACTGAGCAATGAATCACCCACTTGGGAAAGAGTCAAGACAGAGTTCGAATCGGCTGAAAAGGATCTAGAATCGCTCAAAAAGCAAAAGGTTGAAGTGCAGAATGAGTTGAAGCAGGGACAAAATGAAAATGAGAGGCTTCGTCGATCAGTTCACAATATACAAATGGAGACGCTGAGATTTACAAAGCAGTTGGATGAGTTGCAAGAAAAACATAAGAGAAAGCAGGAGCGGGCAGCAGCTAAAAAGGCAGCTCTTGAAAAAGCAGAAGCTGAACGAATTGCAGCTGAGCAAAAGAAGAAACAAGAGGAAGAGGAGCGTCAAAGAATTGAAAAACAGGAAGAAGAGGAGCGTCAAAGAGTTGAGAAAGAGAGACAAGAAGAAGAGGAACGTCAAAAGATCGAAAAGGAAAGACAAGAAGAAGAGGAACGTCAAAGGGAAGAAAAAGAGAGGCGATCACAATCAGGACCTGAAGAGGATGGCGAACATATGGAAAAGGAACGCCGAATGACAGATGAAAGACGCCCAAGTCAGGAACAAGGGTTGTCTCGATCAGATCATGAAAAGGAGCCTAAAATTGTGGGTCAGACAGAGGAGATCGACCGACCCGTGTCTGAATCTATTAAGGAAGATATACCACATGAACAACTATCCACAAAATCAGAATTGACTCAGGATCAAACAAAATTAGAAAGCTCTTTGCCACAGGGGCTGAAAGGAGAAGAAATTACTGAAGGCAGCATAAACAATTTAGAACAAATAGTTTCTGATAAAGACAATAAAGAACAGGAGATCCAACAAGCACAATTGGCTCAATACACTGATAAAAGCGAAGCAAAAGAAAATGAAGAAATTAAGGATACGACAAAAGGTGACACAGCTGATAAGATTGTCCCCATTGAAGCAGAAGCAGCTATTATAGCACCGGAAAGAGATGAGCAAGATGATAAGGAGGAACAGGTGACACATGATCGAGACATGCCAATTATTAAACCACATGAAGAAGGTAATGAAACAGGGAAAATACTCGATATAAACCCTTTTAAGGTAAGGCGCATGAAATGGGGGAAATGAAAAGGCGATTAAAGTTATATATACGCAGGAATCGGGAATTAGTCAAGATAGTAACGTGTCCGTTGGACATACTAGACAGCCAGACTATCTGACCGATACAGAAGGTGAAGCAACAGATTCTGCTGACGACTTTTATGATGCAGTAGAAAATGGGGACTCTAATCCGATCAAAAATGCGCTAACTTCTCGTAAGCAAGACACACGGACATCATCAGCTGACGAAAGTGAGTTTGTTATGATAGACCATCCTGATAACAATGGGCCATCGGTTCGCTCAAAGGGAATAACAAAAAGACCTGATGGGCTTGAACAAGCCAAGTCAAGTGAGTTACTTGGAATGATAGAACGTAAAGAAGGAGAGAAGAGATCTAAGAATAAAGAAGAAGAGGAAGAACCCGTCATGATTAGTTCATTGTCCGAATCTGATAGTTCTGACACAAACGCACGTACTGTGCCCCCTTCTGAACAATTAAATCAAACCAACGACATCATGAAACAATCTAGCTCGAAGGCGAATCGATCTCCTGAGCCATCAATGTTTGACGTTACTAAATATGATCAGACAGTGTCAACAACACCCTTAATTGATTCAAATGAATTCGATTCTATTTTTGGAAACAAGCAAAACAGTCCAAACTCTAATCATGACAACCTTGATGATAGTTCCTTGAAAGGGGACGCAATACAAGATAATGAAAATGATAATCATCCAACATCGCCAGCGTCAGATAAGCTTAACACTCAACTACCGATGTTGGAAGATATTCCAGAGACAAAAGAGAATGCTCCAGAACAAACCAAGTCTAATATAGACTTGTCACAAGGGCACGAGCACGCTGGATTCTTGCATAATAATAGTACAGAAAATAATCTAGGAGAACATGGCAGGGGATGGAAAGAAGAGACTCCTCCAAAGGAGACTGTACCCGAAATCGATAATAGTAATAAAAAGAAAAAGAAAAAGGGCATCATGAAATGGGCCAAGACGTTAGGAGGGTTTGACGGTGATAACAAGAAAAAGAAAAAGAAGAAGACTGATAAAGAGGCACAGCAACAGAATAAGAGTAGTAGTAGTACGAATACTCAAGGGATAATAACACAGACATCGCCAAGTGAACACAAACAACCCACATTTATGCAACACGCAGCACCCTCCGTAACTCCTTCAACTGCAAGTAATAATAATGATATTGCTAATGCATACAACTTGGACACCATTCAAGGTAGCCGCATTGCAGAGTTAGTCAACATGGGATTTGATCCTACAGCTGCCAAAGAAGCACTAGATAGATACGATCAAGATCTAGAAAAGGCTACAAATTATCTGTTGGATCAATCCTAATGAATAAATGACCAAAAAAAAAGAAGCCAGATATTTATTCTAAGAACGTCACTTCTTTTTTAGTCTTTATTATTGTGTAAAAGTCATCACGTAACACGCTACTGTATTAAAGGGGATTAAAAGATACGATTGAAAGAAAGAAAGAGGAGGGGAGGCGGAACGATAACAATAGATTGATTCTTCAAGTTTACATTCGTTTGTATAAGCAAAAAAAAAAAAAAATAATTTAAAGTTAAGTTTACTGTTATTATTGACAATTTCTCTTCAAACTTTAAAAACAAGGAGAGATGCATAACAATATGTTTCTATACTATTTCTGTCAAAATAAGTAACAAATACTGCCCAAGCATAAAGGTAAGACATGCCAATAAGGAGCTGATCAGACATCAAACCTGAACCCACACACATATTCATGCACCACACACGTACAATTGTCCATCACTTCTCCTTATGTCTGGAATTTTTAATATAATTACAGAACGAAGCCGTTTTCAATAAAAGCTTCCTCTTCTCTTCTTTTCTTTCTCCTTTTCTTCATTCCTGCTTTACTCTAATTTATTCTACACACACAAAAGATGGATGCGAACGTTTCTCAACAAGCATATACTTCAATGATGAAATTTACTATTGATGGTCGTCCCTTCTTAAAGGTATATACTACTGATCTCTCTCTTTCTTCTCTTCTAACCATAGTCTTCCTTAGGATATTCACGATCTGTTTGCAGCACTGATTGTTCAAATGCCCATTGACACACATCGATACCTCTTCAGAAACTACTACAACACTTTTTCTTCAGATGATGCCATCCAAGCCTTAGGCAACTTACGATTTTCTCATACTGTACGTACTCCTGACCCCAATGATCCCTCGCGCCTCCAACGAACAACGACAACAACTACATTCAACATGTCTCGAGATATGGCCAAGACATTGTGTCAACAATTCCAAAACTGCCGTTTGATGGAAAACGCTGTCGACCCTCAAAACAGGACCTTCCGTGACAAGGGTATATGGCATCTCACTCCTAAAGGGCTATGTATACTGCAAGACTTTTGCATACGTACAGAGGTCAATGTCACTACACTAAGGAAGCATTTTAGTCATATGGAAGCTATTCATCTTGCACGATTAGAACGTAGTCCTGATGATGATCAGCTCATCCTCAATCGGGCTACTGTATCTGTCATCTTCCGTGTCATGATGACCTCCTTACCACTAGATGGAGAATTGACAAGTTCGGGCAATGCAAGTTCTGTCTCCGTATCTCGACAAGCCAACAGCAGTAGTGGTACAACACCTCCTTCATCCACAACCTCGTCCGTATCATCAGCTAACTCAACATCCTCACCATCCCTAAGTGCTCCCTTTGCCATGTCTGCTTCAGTGGCCGGTAGCGACTCTAGGGTACAATTACTTGGAAACTATCTACTCACGCTCTCCAAATCAAGCAAAAACTTGCCCAAGACAGTCAAGACGATGCGCACGGTGTTCTCATCCCAGATGTGCTGCGACTGGCTTCTGGACTATTGCACCACCTCATGTCGAGAAGAAGCAGAAGTCATTGCCAACGAATTTTTAAAATATGGATGGATAGAGTACCAGGACCCCAAGCACAGCACAAAGGATGCACCATTGAAGGCTTCCAAGGCAGTGATGTTTGTCGTGACCGATAAGGGAAAACAGGTTGTATCAGAACCAGCCAGCAAACTACCCTCGATGACACCAGCAATCTCTCCTCCCCCACCTGTACCACAGCCACCACAACAAGCATTGTTGGATAAATCAAAAATTAATCCCACAGGCGAGGAACAAGCAACCTTAAAAGAGATTTTATCACAGGATCCCGATTCACTAATGATCACACAATCATTAACCACCACAAGCGAGGATGCCTCTGGCGACCAAGAGAACGATGAACAGGGTTCCTCACGCCCGTCAAGTATGGCTGTTGATAATAATGTAAATATTCAAGTGGATCATAAAGAAAGCAACTCAGCTAGACTCAAGATTATCCTTGAAAACGCCAAACTTCGTTCTCCCTTTAAAGATTTCCTGCGTGCCAATTTCTGTGAAGAAAACTTGGACTTTTGGATTGACTATAATACGTTAAGGAGGAAATGTCGTAACCAGAGCCCTGCACTTCCCTCTCAAAACCAAAAGGATCTCCTGGAAGACGCCTATGATATATGGTCCACTTATCTTGCTCCTGGCTCCTCATGCGAACTCAACGTGGAACACTCACTTTGTCAAGAGATGGCTAGGATAGTCAATTCCGTTGTCACTGTCGTACCCGCTTATCCCGGACAAGGAAAGCCGACGATTCTGATCACCGCTGCATCTGCTTCCCAGAGTTTACGCATGATGTTGAAGCTATTTGATAGAGTGAATGAACACATCTGTCGTTTGATGGCGTCTGATTCTGTTCCTAAATTTGTTAAAACTGAAAAATATCGCAAGATCATTGATGCTATTGAAAAGAGTGAACGTAAGAAGCAAAAGGACGATCTGGACTCAAATGACTTGTTCTATTCAACTGGCTCTTCTACAACCAATGGTGATGTCGAAACTCAAGCTTAAACTATTATTATTTCACATATAAAAAAAAAGACTATTTTTTTTGTTACTCAATGTCCCCCCTCCCCTTTCCTTCCCTTTTCTCCCCCCTTTCCTTCCCCTCTCTTTTGTTGTTATTTATTCTTTTATATAGTATTGGCTGTATTCTAATTAGCCTTTAAGTGTGCTTGTAAAGCAAAATATGAATCAAAAGGATATATGTAAAAGTTAACTATTCATTTTTTGGTATTTACAATGTATGTTTATGTGTCTCCTTGCAGCGATCGGGATTAAACCCATAATAAGTTAAATAAACAGAAGATGTGAAGGGGAAGGAAAAAGGGAGAGGCTGTACTACCCATCTGATTTTATGTTGTATGGCATCAAAGAGGAGGGGATGCTATCTTGTGGCAGTGTGTCATGATAGCAACCCTCGTTTTCGTGATAATATCCAACAACTACCCTGCTTTTCTCTTGTCGTTATCATTTAATCGTTTCTCATGACTCAGCATAAAGAAAAGAGTTGCTTCTTGTTCGATAATCAAATAAGGATAACTGTGTATCACTTTCCCAAGCTATGTGAACAGATAGGTGAGAACATGACCCATTCCCTGTTCAGGAATAAGTTTAAAAAAGGTGTCTCTACTCGTTATACACCTTTAAACACAAGTAATTGACTTTTAGTTGACTAACATGAATAAGTACAATAAGTATAAAAGATTTAGGGAGATGACGCATTGCTTTCAGGAGAGAGAAAAGAAGAAAGTTTATAGACTTGACTTCCGAAAGGTTAGTATCTGTGAGAGAGAAATAAAGTATTGAGCAATCGTTCTATTATCAATGATGAGTCCCTACGTTAAACAATTGGCAAGATAGTCAAATATCACATAGCATTTAAGCTAGATAGCCAAAAGAGACAAGGCTACAGGGTGTCACACATCTCTCAGACAAACCTTCCGTAACTGGTGCCCCATTGACAGTTTTAAATGTTGTTTTCTTTTTCTCTTAAGTAATATGTCTTTCAATGAGACATGGACTTAGGCCCTTGTGGTATTTGTCTTGCTCAAATGGATATTGACATCGTAGAGTCTATTGAGCTTACACATTCTGCACACAGCAATGAAAATAACAAAAGAGTAGCCGCCATATATTTAAATACCGACAGCATAATGTTTCTATGTATTTAACAGGATGATACTTTTGTATTATCATACATGTCCAAAGAGGAATGATTAGCAGCTTGCCATATTTTTTCTGAAGAGCTGAAATAAAAATAAGTACAATACTAACGTTTTCCACTTAACGATATATCCATGTTCCAAAACCAATGTTGTTAAGGAGCTCTTCTAGGAAGTGGTTGCCATGTTTCATGCAAAGAAGCTTAGTTCCATATGATCTACAGGGCATAAGCGAGCTATTACTACACAATGTTAAACGAACAAAGGGAAGCAAACCCGATCGACGTAAAAAAGATGGCTCAATGGAGCAATTTGACTGTGTTCTCATCCATTTGCGTCTCTGTAAACATTTCCCTTTACCTCCATTATTTTATCATAGTATTCTCCAATGTCTACCTCTACATCATCAAGCGCCATTTCATCCCAAAGGGTACTTTAGAATCGTGCGGTAACTTTCATATTTGGAAAGCAGTTTTCTCTTTGAGAGAATGTAGCTGCTGTATTTATTGTATTACTCTGGCTACTAGAGAGTCATTTTGTAGTCATTATATGTTTAAAGGGAATATGGAAGAGAGACGATACTAGCTTATATTATTGTTTGTAAATAATAAACATCATTGTTTGCTTTAATTCAAAGATAGACTCTAACTAGCCACTTTTTCTGCTGTCAGGTCCTTTGATGTATTTCACTTGTGTGTAACAAAAGTCCAATTCAGGGACCAATCTTACCCTGATTACAACAAGAAAGAAAAAAGTCTGTGATTCCAAAAGGAAACCGTGGGATCTGAATTTTTTTTTTTGTGTGTACATGAATATCTCTGAAATATTGAAGCAATAGTTACTAAAAGTCTTTCTTTAATTAAAGAATGAGATAAATTACACCCACAATACACAGGCTCATTTTGTCAAGTTTCATGGAGAATTCGTTTATATACTAAATGAATATCTCAAATAGGTGTAACTAAGTGTTTTAGTAAATCCTTACACTTTGCTTATTATGTAACACCCAAGTATTTGGTAATCAAGACAGTATTTTTTCTATCAAAATGATCCTTTCCTTCCATTGTGTCATCTTTACCACATGATGATAGGCTTCATAAGGGAATAACAAAGAGAAAGATGCAAAGTATTCGTATCACGGTCATTATCCATGACTGAATGACCATTTCTTCCCTGAATAAAGTCAGGGCTCAAATGCTCAGGGTTCACCATTATTGGTCATTTATTACTGTTACATCTTTGGTTATGAAACTCAAACAGGATGTACTGTCGTGTAAAATTAATATAAGTTGCAGCCACTTTCCCCTTTTTGCCTTTCTTTTCTTTTTTTTTCCTTCTTCTTTCTTTCTTTGTTAAATCCATGAAGCTTTCTATCGCTACTGCTGCTGCACTCCTTCTTTCTACTGTCATTGATGCAAAGACACTCCTCTTTCCTATTCCTCAAGATGTGTCCTGGACAGGTGCCCAGAAATCACTTTCAAGTAACTTCAAGATAATAGGTGCAGATAATACCTACGTTCAAGATGCTTCCAAACGCTACATTAAGCTTATTCACAAAGAGAGCTGGGTTCCCGTCCAAGTTACCCCCAAAGAACACTTGAAGCAAGGAGATACACTTCAAAGTTTAAAGATTGTTGTCAAGGACAACAAGGCCAAACTTGACTTGGGCGTCGACGAATCTTATATTCTAGATGTTCCTACTAAAGGTAGTCAAGCAACACTCGAAGCCAAGACGTGGGTAGGTGCCCTTCGTGGGCTTGAAACGTTTGCCCAACTCGTTCAACAAGGTTCAAGTAAAGGCCATCTCGTTGCCCACACAGCCCATATCAAGGATGCGCCTTCCTATCCTCATCGCGGTGTCATGTTAGATACTGCTAGAAACTTTTACCCTGTGAAAGATATCCTTCGTACCATTGATGCCATGGCTTATAACAAGATGAACGTCCTTCACTGGCACATTACCGATTCTCAATCATGGCCAATCTACATCAAGAAGCACCCCGAGCTCTCTAAGAAAGGCGCCTATACGCCCGACATGGTTTACAGCCCCAAGGATGTCGAGACTATCATCAAGTACGGTCAATCGCGTGGTGTGCGCATACTCCCCGAAATTGATATGCCTGCGCATACAGATTCTATTGCCTTGTCTCACCCAGAACTTATGGCCTGCCACGGGCTTTGGTGGGGTACCTACGCAGCCGAGCCCCCCGCTGGTCAATTAAACGTCATTCATCCGGGAACTATCAAGCTTGTCAAGGATGTCATTAAGGAAATAACCAGTCGTTTCCCAGATACTTTGTACCATGCTGGTGGTGACGAATTGAATGCCAAATGTTGGCCCACAAATAAGCAAATGTCAGATTATGTCAAGAAACACAAGACTACCTTTGAGCAAGTTTGGTATGACTTTACAAACGATATCATTGGCTATGTCATTAAGCAAAAGAAGCGATCTATCATCTGGGAAGATCCCGTCAAGGATGGTGGCAAGATCAAAACCGATACCATCATTCAGTCCTGGGTTAATCCTCCTTCCAATTATACCTCTGCAGGCTATGATGTGATTGTTTCCAACTATGATTACTTTTATCTCGACTGTGGCCACGGTGGTAAGCTTTATATATATATCTATATTTAGTTTCATATTATATTGACTCTTGAATTGTAATTTAGGATGGGTTGGTAACGATACTCGCTATATCTCGCCCGCACAAACTCAAACTGCAGATGACTCCTTCAACTATGGCGGTGTGGGTGGTTCCTGGTGCGCACCTTTCAAGACCTGGCAACGTATCTACAGCTATGATATGACTCATGGCGTTAAGAAATCACACAAGGGTAAGGTACTTGGTGGTGAAGTTGCTCTTTGGTCAGAACAATCTGGCCCTACCGTTGTTGATTCTCGTCTCTGGCCTCGTTCATCGGCTGCTGCTGAAATATATTGGTCTGGCAGTTATGACAAAAAGGGAAACCGTCGTACACTTGGTGAAGTTCAACCTCGATTCAATGATTGGGTGTTGAGAATGATTGGCCGTGGTATTGGTGCAGAACCCAACACACCTCGTTGGTGTCTTTTGAATCCTAATCGATGCAACTTGAATGAACCTTCTTCCAGTTAAATTTATTTTATATTATTTAGTGTAATTCATAATAAAAAGAGACAAGTCGTTTTATTATTATTTTATTTTCCTTTCTGATGGCAATTATTGACATTGAACAAGTTGAAGAGTTGAGAAAGAATTCACCATTTTCTCAATTAAAGATACAAGACGATATAGAATTATACAAGAAAACAGATAGATACACATGTCCAGCTTGCAATAAACGAATGAAGTATTTTTGCTACTACTGCTATCGAGTCTTGGGAATGAACAGATCCGATGTTCCCTTTGTTAAGTTGCCAATACCAATAGACATGTAAATAATTTGATTTCAAGCTATTGTACACACGAGGCTAATGTTCTCTCTCTCTCTTTTTCTATTTTTGAAAAAGAATTAAACATGAAAGTGAACTTGATGGCAAAACAACAGCCCTTCATGCACGTGTTATTGCTGATCAAGATGTATCTGTTTACAACTGGAAAAGAATGCCCCAATATGAGCAACCAGAACGAATATTGATGCTTTTCCCTGGTCCAGACGCAAAAAAGTTGAGCGAGATACCAAGGGATTCATTTGACAAGTTTATTGTTATCGATGGTACCTGGAAACAGGCTAAAGCGATCGTTCGAGAGACACCGTTGCTCCAAAAGGTGCAAAAGGTGACAATTGAACCAAGACAGACATTCTTCTGGCGATATCAGGATATCAGTGTGAATTATCTATCGACGATTGAAGCAATCTATTATTTATATGTAGAATATGCACAACAATTTGAGTTGAATGGGACTTATGATGGAAGATATGATAATCTGCTATTTTACTATAAGCATTTGTATGATTTGATTCAATATAGTTATCTCAAAGGAGAGCACAAGGATAGGAAGTTTTGCTGGCGGCACAAAGAGAATTATATCAAAAAATCAAGTCAATAGAATATGTCTATGCGTTATCCATAGAGCAAAAAAATCCTTACTATTCTTTCCATTACAATCCAACTCAGTGACAGTGCCTTTTCATCCTTTGAAAAGAGACAGATAAATGTAGTGAAATCTATTATAAACAAGTATGTCTTGTGAATTCTTTATTCTGTTTTTCTCTCTTTATAATAGAATGATTTAGTATCAATGATGCTTAAATAGATATACTTTATTTGAGATCGCTATATTGTCGAAACGAAGACTAAGAGTGTGGTAGTTCTCCTCAACCATGATATAGAAGACTCCTTTAAGACCCATCCCTGCCACAGATGTATGCACTATTGGAAAGATGTAAAGAGAACAATATTTGTTTTATAATACTACTTAGAATAAAGCGTGGCTAGAAACCCTATAACTACATCCTTAGTTTTCGTCTCGGCAGCATATCCGGTGTTTTCCAAAAAGACACAACATCTTGTCATCTATCTTGTTCATCTTACCCATTTTATTTTAAGGCCAACACTACGTGCACCAGAAATAGGCTAAATAATGCAAATACGAATTTATCACCACGTAGTTGATCAAACTGACAACATACATTAAAATAAAGCAATAACAGCATATCTTTTTTTTTTATCTCTTTCTTCTTGAAACAAAGTCATGTTTAGCTTGACGCTACACATTGCAAAACTTTGTTGGATGGCATCATAGGTAGCATCTGAAGATAGGGCACGTAGAATTAGTCTAACTTCTGGTGTATTTTCTAGTGCATATAGTGTTTCTCACGCGCAAAAACTTGGAAGAGAGATCAATGGTATGCTTCAAGCAACTGAAACAACAAATATGGTTACCATCCTCGAGAACAAAGCAATCTGCATGTTTTACCATATTTCATACAACGGACATAGAGCCACTGAGCTACTGAAGTTAATTGAAAATATAAACGTAGAAATTTGCTATAAAGACGACCCATGCAAACCTTTCTTGCTGTATGAAAACAGTATACTTGCAGATCCTTACAGTTTACACATGTACAAGAAGAGCATTGCGCCTTCTCTTGATAGTAATGAAGCTCAAAAATACACGCTTTATATACTTGAATTTTCATACATACGTCTGTAGTTTGGAGAACTGGTGGCAGAGATGGGTCTCAAAAGAGCCTTCTATACCATGATTGAGGGGAACCACCACACTCTTAGTCTTTGTTTCGACAACATAGCATCTTTTATGTGACCAGAAAGTGATTAACTTACAAGCTGATCAAGCTGGCCACATTTTTCTGACCAATTTAACCTCACACAAATGCCTAAAATAATAGGTGGACGGACTTTTCAGAAATCCAGTAAATTAAGAGTGGAAGCACAGTTACATACCTATTTGGAACACATTGATGCAGATAATATTAGTGAGCAATGGTTTATTAAAAGAAAAATTCTAAAAAAGGAAAGAAGAGAGAAGGGGGGTAATTGTAGGCGGGTATATTATTATAAAGTTCTATGATATACACTTAGGTCTTAAAAGCGCCTCTCCAAGGAGGAGCATTTGGATTAAGGGCTGTCTTTTTAATAGGTATTTGAGCTTGCTTTGGAGGGATTTTTACCGAATACTTTGATAATTGACCATTGATCTCTGCTGTAAATGTCAAGTAACCATCCTTTGCAATAACGCTTTGTGATTTAGAAACACGTGAAGGCGTCTGTATTTGGTATTTATTACAGGCGCAATGCTTTGATGGCTGCACTTTTTTCTTTAATTCTAATTGCATATATTCGAGCTGAACACGATTCATGCTATCTAATTGTTTAAGCTGTCGAATCTCTTGATCCTTTTCCGATATCAATCTAGCGTGGTCTATTTCCAATTCCTGGTGTACCTTCTCAAGCTCCTTATACTTGTTTGCCCACATTTCTGCATTCTTTTTGGCCTCGTCTTCTGATTCCATGATTTCAACCCACGTTTGATGCTTGCTAGAACGTGCAGTCGTATTAGTGCTATCATTTGAGCATTTTCGTTTCATTTTGGTTAGCAGTTGCTTGATCTCCTCGTCCTTAGCCTCAAGCTGTTTTTGATACTCATTCACTTGCTGATGAAGCGTTTTATTGATTTGCTCAACTCGAGCAACATGAGACCTGAGCTGCTTTGAATGAGACTTGAGCTCAAATAGCTTCATCTGATGTCTCTTGCCGGGCGCACCTGTTTCTTCGTATTTGAGCAAACGAGCTTCAATCTTTTCCTTATCTATCTGCTGACTCTTGATAATGGCCACGTCAATATCATGCTGCTTTTCTAATTCAGAATTTCTAATGCGCAGCACCTCGAGTTCATGTAACTGGCACTGTTTCTCAGCCAATTGCTGTTTATGCCATTCTAATTCTCGTTTTAGACTGCTTACATCGGGATCAAGGTCCGTTTTGGAATCAATCAGGTCTTTCAATCGCTGATTCAAGTCACGTTCTAGACGGTCAATCACGTTTGTTGTAAAGCCAAAGACTTGGCTCTTTTGCTCTTCCCAGAATCGACGCGCCTCGATATGACTCTCGGAGACTCGCCAGGCCATCTGACCTAGATGGTACTGCAGCTGAGCCTCGATAATACGGTCAATGCCTGATAGCGCATCTGGGCTCGTGGGCTTTGAACTATCTGAGGGTTCGGATATGGAAGGAGGAGGGGATGGATGGGTGACTGAGGTTGTCATGGCATTGTTGTTATTACTATTATTATTGGCATGAATATGGGGTATGTGAGGAACAGGAGGTATATCTGGACTGTTTGCAAATGAAATGCCATGTGAAGGCAGCTAATATCGGATGAGCAAGGGGGGATGACTATCATAGATTCTATTACTTACCACCGTCACTTCACTCAGCTTACGTAGCGTCATGAATCTTGGACTGACCGCACTGTGGCTACTAAGCTCTTTTTGGTACTCGTGTACAATAGAACGCTTTCGCTTCATCTCTCCTTGGTCTGGCTCTGGGTCATTGTTCTTGGACAAACGACGGGCTTTGAGAGTATGAGAAGGTGGAGCCAAAGCATGAAGAATAGAGTCAGCCTGGGATGAAGAACGTCTAGACTTCATGGGTATTCTGTTTGAAAAGACAGACGCTGTATAGACCGCTTCTTGGACTGACAGACTGTCTGTGTCATCAAGAGAGATCGTGCGAAACCGACCTATAATTAATTTTAATATAAACAGAATATTTTTAATATATTTTATCACTTCATTACCCGATGGTTCTTCTTTGATGCCTTCAAAAGAGGTAGGATGATAGCATGTATTGTCAGAATAAGCATGATATACACTATCTGATTGACTTGATTTAGGGTCCAATAATAAAGGAGGCTGCTACTATCATTAGCTGGTTTTGACTTATGTGTCATTTTTTGTTAATTTCTTACTTCATTTTCAAATGAATACGTATCTTCTTCACTATCTTCTTCGCTGTCGTCGTTCTTTTTATTCATCTATTATTATTTTAATTTGTCCAGCCAAGAAAAAGAAAAATGTCATCAGGCACTTACCATATTTGTGTTTTCATCAATTGATTCTTTGACTTTTCTATTCATGACACGTGGTGGCGTATTAGCTGAACTCTGTAACATTAATTCTTGAGGCAATGTGGTGGTGTCCATATCTAAGAGATGTATAAGTATCTTATCATCCATGGTTCAAACCTTACGAGTACCGAAAAATGAAAGAATTCTTTAAATGAAAGGAGAGGAAAGAGAGAGGGAATGAGAGAATGAGAAAGAGATTATGTTGTCAAGAAGGAAAAGAAGGAAAAAGAAAAAGAAATATAAAATTGGGATTTTTATTCATAAAAAAAATCTTGCCATGTTTGTGTATCACGACATCAACAGCAAATTCAATAAGTAAAAAACGTGGATAATGTTACACAAAAACAGCAAATGCAGGTTCATTGGATCCTTTGAGATGCACAATGCCATTGGACGGCAGATCATGTATTTCGCCATCTAGACAGATTTCAGTTTTATCGTTTACGCGCAAGAGGACTTCTTTTGCTTTGAAATAATCGACTTTATCCAAATTAACGTGTTTTCCACCTTGGAAGGCTTGCATGCTTGCTTCCGTCAATTGATTTGCATTGGCGTTTCGAAGAAGAATGACATCCATTTGATCATCTAGGGGAGATGCAAAGGGGGTAATAGTGAATCCTTTCTCGAGACTAGGCTGCTTACTAATTACAAAGTATGTAAACTTGTCATTGACGACAATCGTTTCACTTTGCTCGTCGAATTGATGATGCTCCTTGTTATACTTGACTGCACCCTTGAGCACAAGCTCACCTTCATACTGCTGTAGAAAGGTAAGCAATGCCATGGCAACAAGCGAAAATCGTCGGTTGCCCATGAAATATTTTAGGTATCTTGACTTGGACACGATCTGTGCATGAAATCCCCAGCTCATGACGATAAACAGCTTCATATCGTTTGGCCGGTAATTTATCTCATTTTCCCATCCACTGCCCTGAATTGACGATTGGCCCAATCGAACATTCATCCATCCACAATTCTGGGTTTGTCCCTTGATGATCCTTAGCACAGCATGCTCTACACCATCAATCCCTAGGCCCATTGCAAAGGCGTTTCCTGATCCAACAGGCACTACACCCACACGCGTTGGGCGAGAAGGAAGTGGCTGGCTCAGAAGCCCGTTGAGTACTTCGTGCACAGTACCATCGCCTCCCATCACAACCAAGACTGTATCCTGAGTCAGTTCGTATGCAACCTGCTGCGCCTGCTGTGTTGTCTTGCCTCCACTCTCGGTCATCACCACAGTCAGATGAGAATCAATAAATCCGGCTTGAAGCAGCATTGGCCGCACCACATTCTTCCATGCTGTATCTGCACCACGTCGTCCAGAGGATGGGTTCACAAATGCAATCACTTGAGTTGCTTGGTGTTCGGGTAATGTCAACTTCCGAAGCTTATTAATCCACTCTTGGTTCTCGTCTGTTACTTGATACGACATCGTCTTGCGCTCCCATCGTGTCTCGGCCGGTCGTGTTGACCCTGTTTCTATAACAGGTTGTTTCCATAGTGAATAAAGGGTCAGTTCAGAATCAGTTACAGATACGCCATAAATGAGCTCTAGGTCGATAATCTCTTTTGTATCATCAATAATCAAATGCTTTTCATTCTCAATCGTCAGTCGTACGTCTTTTGTTTTATACTTGACTTGTGTGGAATAAGACATGGGGAAAAAAAATGCAAAAAAAAAAGAAAAAAAAAGATAAGTCGGATTTTCAATCTTTTTATTCTTCTTCAGTTGGTATCGTCTCTTCTTTGAGTAACTTTGTTCGCATGACATACGCCTTGAGTCCGAGGGTGGTCAAGAGTCCAGCTGAAGCAAAGGCAAACGATCCCCAAAAGGACATCTTGATCGACTCGAGATAGACACGCGTGACAATCGATCGAGCAGGCTCAGGTAGGCCCCAGAGGTAGGACGCACTCTGTCGAACGAGCGACGGTTGGACGTTGGGTAAATTGAGATCATTGAGTGTCTGAATGAGGTGATTGGAAAGAATGCTGCCTTGGGCTGTGATACCCGTGATACCGCCTACTTGATCACAAAAGGTCATAAAGGCCACGATAGCAGGTACACTAATAAAATCAGTTTCATCTCTCCTCTTCAATTTTCCTTAGACTTACTGATGCACAGGAACAGAAGCTTGTGCTGTAATGATCTCACTGTTGATCATTCCTCCACTACCAATCCCAGTCACAATCATCAAGCCGACAATAAGCCCTCGACTGGACTGCACATCCAAGAACTGAAGTAGACCACACGCAAGCACAAGGATCAAGAGCGAGAGACGCGTTGCCCAGGTATATCTGCCTGTCTTGACTATAACAAGCCCAGTGATGACGTTAAAGATGCAGGCGAGTAAAACGAGGCAGAGTAGTTCCAGATTGGAGGCGAGTGCATCTTCTTGACGGATTACGGATAAGTAAAGGGGCACATACGTCATCAATGATTGGAAGCAGCCACCATAACAAAATGCAGCAACTAAAATCAGGACCGTACTGCGGTTGGATGTAAAAATCTCAAAAGGAACGATGGGGTCCCTTTTAACCCACAGGCGTTCATGTAGACCGAATAGTATCAACAGAATCCCTGCGATGCAAAGGAGACTGATGATCACAGCCGAGTTCCACGCGTAGCTTGTTCCGCCCCAGCTGAGGGCAAGTACAAGGGATACGGTTGCCAAGACCCACAGGATGATTCCCAAGAAATCGATCTGACCAAGCTTCTTTGCCACCTTATGTTCCTCGGATTCTGGTCCTTCAATAGCGAAAAAGATAAAGATGAGAGAAAGGATGCAGCTAAAAAAATAGAGTAAGTTGTCTGTATTACCGCAAATGCGCAGTCGAACTTACAATCCCAACTGCAGTCTATTGTATTAGTCATCTGGTTCCCAAATAATAAACAAATGCACTTACTGCCATCCAAAATACCGAACGCCAACCTGAACGGTCTACAGCAACGCCACCTGTAGTGTCGCATATATATATATATATCAGATGTATAGATAATAGATAACGATTTGAAACTAACCTACGAGAGCGCCTACAACATAACCTAATCCCCAAGAGATGCCCAGCATGGATTGATAGGTACCAATATATCGAACAGGTATGTAATCTAATATGAAGGCGTCATTATAATGCGCGCACGATTGATTTCTGTATATATATATATATATATTGCCTGCAACAACAATCTTCATTAGGGTATCAAATGCACCTATACCCAACCCACACAACGCTCTAGCAACTATCAACATCACCATCGATTGAGCTGCACCACAAAGGACGGAGCCAACCAAATATGACGCAGTAGCAAATAAAAAACAACTTCGTCTTCCAAACATGTCCACGCTTTTTCCATACATGGGTTGTGAGGTGGATGCTGTCAAAAGAAAGGCCTAAACGATGGGAATAAATCGACATGCTTTTGTTGTTGTTGTTGTTGTTGTTATTATTATTACCGTGTTAACCCAGTTGTACAGTCCAAAACCATTAAATTCTACCTCATGTTTGTAATCATTTATTTCTGCATATAATATATAATATTACCTGCTGCTATGAGTGGTGTATTACTAGCTACAATAATATTATCAAATGCTGCCAAAAAGGATACCAAACATAGTCTATATATATATAACAGACGTTATAGTCAAACTCTACTTTACAAATCACTTACGATAGGATAACCAAATAAAGCTTTCTTCTGGGTAAGGAAACTTTTTTTTCTAAATCAAGATCTTGTACTGTCTGTTGATCCTCCATCTGTTCATGGCCCTTTCTTTTATTTCAAGAAAAAAGAAGAGAAAGTTTTGCCTGAGTTTCAACTACAAAGATAACCAAAAAGGGGAAGTGAGTAGTTGGGGTGCGAGTTGTGGGTGCAGTTATCATTTTTTTTTGAACACTTTATTGTTTTAAAGGCACAGTAACGCGCTATTTATTTTTTTCAAAACGGACAAAATTTACCAGTCGCACTGTACACACGGATCACCCATCGATGCGTCATTTGAAGTGTATAAAAAAGTCAGGCCATCTTTAACAGCTGATCTGTGTTGTCAGTGTCACTTTAAACCACAACAATCATTCAACTTGACAAATCATATCTTGTTAAGCCATATCGTCGTACAAGGGCTATTTTTATTTTACAAAAAGAACGATATGCATTATCAAAGGAGGGAATCTTGTATGCGTATAACACAATGGTTGCACAATCAGATAGATCAAAGCCCCTACCCTTCCTTAATTTTTATAAGCTTTTTTTTTCGATATCTTGCTGTCACTAAATCCTTTTGGCCATCCCCTCCCTTTTTATTTCCTTCTATATATATACTTATCATTTATTATGACTTTCAATAAACTAGTGTGTAGTCTCACAGGTTGATGAGAGTGGGAAATATTGTTCGGGTAAAGAAACAGACAACATAAGGTTGTATTGGGGGAAGCATTTAATTTGAATTGCATAAACAAATCCGACTTGCAGTCTTTACTTATTTTAAATTAGGTAGTGTGCGACTTAAACATGGGAAAAAATAAATTGTACAAAGCCGATATGCTGGGATAAAGAGAATAGTGCTAATAATTTATCTTTATCGGATGGCCCGTGCAACATAGTACACTTATTGATCCAACTGATATGCCTTTGATGAGTTTTTTTGCCGAAAAAGAAAAAAAGGACACTATTACCTTTTGTTATAACTACATATGAAACAGCTAGTTTATTTTTGAAAGGTGGCATTTTCATAATAAATAAACATGCATGTTGTTATTTTTTTCTTTTCCCCAAAAAAAAAGAGAGAGCAACAACTTTTGCCGCAATAACAAATAGACGGCTCCTTTTTATTGTTCAGAGTGTGTAACTACTCGAAATGGTCAAGGTCAAAATAATAGTTTTGTAGGGCCGACTTTCCCCGGATTTACTTTTTATTTTAATGGAAATGCAAATTATGTAAAGACAGCAGACGGAGATGTTGAATAGATTAGACTTGAATGAGAGTTATAGAAGCAATATTTGTTTACAAAGTCAGTGTAGCTTAATTCTGTCTTGTTATCTTGGAAGGGGGTATATAAAGGTAAATCGGTAGGAGTGATAGGAGGTGAAGGAGGGGGAGAATAATAAGAATGACTGAAATCGTATCTTTTGGATAGTTTTTTGATCTTTTGTTGTTGTTCTTTTTCTTTTTCATGCAGTGGTAAAGGTGGTGGAGTGATGATGATTTGATAATTTAAGCCATTGTTATTATCCCAATATTCTTGGCCATCAACAGTATATCGAAGTGCGAAATAGACTGTTTGTACTTGATTTGATGCTTGAATAGGAATAGTAAAAGTGAATCTATCCCATGTATTGGAAGTACTTGCGATAGATTCTTTAAATACAGAGACTGTTTCATGATATGTACTCCATAAATCAAATGTATAACGTACGGAAATTGTCTTTTGATAAGAGATATTTAAAGCACGACAACGGCCTTCCATCATAAATTGGTTCCTTTCGATATCTTGATAGTCTCCATCTGTTAATTGAATTTGTTCCATACGTATTTTGTTATCATTATATAGCAGTAATCTTGTCTTGTTTGGCCAATTTATTTGAGTCATTGTATAGTCTTCTGCACGTATCACATCTTTGATATGAATTGCCTTGGGTGGCTGTGTCTTGTAGAAATAAGTCGTTTGTTCAAGATCGGGGTTAAATCGAACTGATTTCTTCTTATTGTCTTGTTTATAAATGGGTTGATAGGGTATGGATCTTTTCAAGACAATTCTTTTGTTATAAAATGACATGAAAAATAAATAAGAAGTAAAGAAAAAAAAAAGGAAATTTAAACTGGAGTATTTATACTAGAGATAAAAGTGTTTCACCATCCATTGACTTTGGGACTCAGTTCCAAATAACCACACATAATCTGGAACACCTTGATTGTTGAAACAAAATAATAGATAAAAAGACAGAAATAATAAGGTTACCCATTTTTATTCAGGATTTCCCGCCCTTTTTTGACCAACAACAACAACAACAACAACAACAATTCAAATTGCGAGATCGATATACAATCTTTTTTCTTGTTTAAATGACATCAAGTATAGAAAAACCCCATAGAGAAACATAAACAAATAATAATTTATATAAACACAAACCCCAATAATACCCACTTATTCTATCACATCGGCTCCTGACTATTCCGAGATAATAGAATATCTTAATTACCAGATATAGAAATGGCGTATTTTACACACACATAAATAAATAATGGTCCAGCTCCCCCTTGTTTATTCGGTAACACAATG